>PVKB01002664.1:0-226367 GCA_004027205.1 Ctenodactylus gundi | reverse complement strand
ATATCAGCCTCCCCCCAAACAAGGTTTGGGATGTGTGGGTTAAAGAAGTAGAGTGATTTAAGGCATGAAGAAAGGTGAGTAGAGGTGAAAAGGCCAGTGGTCTATACCTGCACACTCAGGCTTCAAGCCTTCACGAGATGCCTGTTCAGAAAATATGAATGCTGGTGGGAACTGAAGGCAACAATTTTGGCCCTCTAACATTAAAGGTCACCCACTGGATACTTTTACAGACCCCAGCCAGAAGTTGGTACTTTCAACAAAAATGTCTCTCAAATCCTTGAAAAACAATACAGGTAGCTGTTATACAACCCATAACTTCAAAAATTAGTGATTTTTAAAGCTAACTGAAAGTGGGTGACTGAGACGAAGCTTGGGGTTCACGCGCAGAAACGTTAAAAAGTACAAAGAGCCCGTTAATATAAATGGCACTAGGCTAGCTGTGTCAATCAAAGCCGACAGGACAGCCTGTCTGCTCATTGAGCTTTGGAGATTGAGGTCTTTTTTTAAATTTTATTTTATTTTATTTTATTTTTTTATGGCTACCAAGACCTTCATGTAGAGCTAAGCCTCCAGCCACTTTTACTGTTGATTTTGAGACAAGGTCTTACTAAGTTGCTTAGTGTCCCAGGCTGGGCTAAAACTTGTGGTACTCCTGCCTCGGCCTCCCAGAATGTTGGGACTACAGATGTGTGTCCTCAGGCCTGCCTGTGTTTACCGTCTTGAGAATGGCTCTTAGATCCCTGAGAGATTCTTTTGAGTTGCAAATAATACGTGTTTACAATTGTCAGCCCTTTCTTTAGTAAACATGCAGCAGACTGCTGTGGCCCATCAAGCAGGGGACCCACAAGAGGATAACAGACAGAGAACAGAGAGGGCTGATCTGTCCACCCTTTCCTCCATTGGGCCTCTCAGGATTTCTCCTCCATCACAGAGCAGTACCTACCAGGTGGTCTCCCCAAATTTAAGGTGGATACAGCTCCGCATCCCCAGAGTGCAGCATTCTCCAGGTCACAAATGACAGAGTCAACACCGCCTTCCTCTGTTATGTACCACGGTCCTCCCCACACTCAGCGTGCACTTGGGCAGGCCCGAAGCGCTTGCCTCCAGGAGTGAGGCAGGCAAGAACCACAGAGAACAGCACCTCCTCTGGACGCTGTGGGATTTCCAAAACAGCAGATGTTTTTGAAATAGGAGAAGGTCTTTCCCCCTAAGGGTGGACACCTCAGAGCCCTGTGGATTGTGGGTAAGCAAGAAAGACCGTTTTCTTATTCTCAAGAAATCCTACAGAAGCACAGGAGAAGCACCCAGTGACCTTCCCACCTCCTGGAGACCTTGCGGGGCACCTCAGCCGGCTCCCACTGGCTGGGTCCAGCTCCCTCTGGTCTCACCATTTTACCATTAGGCTTTGGTTGCTGGGCTTGGCCTTCTGCAGTTAGATGGGAATGGACTCCCCCAGAGAGGTACCAGTGAACCCGCTCTGTGTTCCAGCACAGTGGGAATTGGTACGAGTAGAAGAGGTACTGATGCTACTAAATTTTACTTCTTAAATTTTAAAATAGTAAAAATGGGATAATTTATGTTACATATATCTTACTACAATAAGAAACTAGAAGAATATAGAGCAGCCAACACATTGCTCAGGGGCAGCCTCCATTCCTTTGCTGCTTGACATTTACGTATTTTTCCTTTATTCCTTATGCGCACACTCACTACCATTGGTTACTTCTAGGCATCATTAATATGAGTTATTTTCACTTTCTACCTTACACTTGTATTTTCCAAAGTTTCCCTAGTGTTTCTACCATGAGAATCATAATCAGTTTTTGTAACTGTGGAATAATTCAAAGAAAAATGTTAGATCTTAAGAAATACTGCCCAAACTTCTTCACATATTTCTAAAAGTGTTCCAATTAACCCTTCCCTTCAATATCAATTTCAGCTGGAACCCTTCAGGAAAGGTTCAAAGGTAAGGCGTAAAATACAGACCCGTGTACCCTAATGTAGAAGGGGGAAACTCTGCCCTTCTAGGAGCACCCACTCCTCGTGATTTCCGCCCATCTCAGTCCTGCGAAGGGATTGGTCGGCTCATTGCTGTTGCCTTGAGCTCTCATCTACTCACCGAAGGACTTACAGACTTCAAAGAAAAGACCACTGCTCCTTGCACCTCAGCTTCCTTGAGGATGTGCCCTGCCTGTGCCACCTTGGAGCCCACTTCACCACCGCTTGCCATGGGCCCTGCGCTCTTGTGTCACAGCTGAGAAGTATCCTTCCTGGCAACAGGGTTTTCAGTTGAATAATCTAGAAGCCCCGGTGGGTTAGAGTCTATACAGGACTATCTCTGGCTAGTGGAAGATTGTGAATAGATGCCTGCTTCCAAGCAGGGAGTCTGGAGACACAGCAGCCTCCTGCCTCCTCTCCAAAGATGCCCAGCTCATGCCCAGCTGCAGCCACTCAGAACGCACGGCAACCCTGACTTTCTGTCTCCTCCTCTTCCCCTGCTCCTCCTTCCCTGGAACTTTACTCTCGAGCGAAGTGCTAGCACCAAAACTTTAGACTCAGGCTACTGATCGAAAGTTTTGAGGAAAAACTGGGCCAAAACTCAACCTATGCATCTTTTAGACCCTGTGTCTTACTTTAAGCAAATCACTTCAACCTCTGAGTTACCTTTTATATAAAGATAAAGCTAACAGGCAGGGCCTGAGTGAGATGGCTGTGTGCAGTAACAGTGGAGCGTCGGTTTAATGTAAAAAGGACCCAGCATATTTCCTGACATAAACAATACTCAACAAAAACTAATCTGTTTCATTTTCCCCTTGGCGATTCCATAGTTTTCACTGTGTTGACTCTGCTTGTGTGGCTGGTAACCTGCAAGGAAAGAGGAAATTTAGTAACATGACCCAAAGTGAAGATTGTCGGTAGGAAGGAGAGTAGAATGTTGACGATTCCATGTGGCTTACTCGGCTTCACATGACCCAGGGAAGCAACCACACAGCCCACTACAAAACACACTTGACCACATGAATCCGGGCCCTGAGAGGCAGCAGTCAGTCTATGCAGATCTTCTAGGAGGTAAGCTGTGTCAGCATTTTTCCCAGTGTTATTCTTTATAAGGCCAAGGAAAGAGCAGAATTTCTTTTCTGGTCAGCATTGCTTCCCACACGTTTAAGCCACCTTTTCTAACCTTCCCAATTTCAAACAATCTCATCCAATGTAAGAAGGTAAGTCACCCAATATTCTTTTTTTTTTTTTGTAAGATTTATGTCTTTTACGTTTTAGTAAGGTTTCACATCTTAGTGGAGAGACCGCTTAGCGGAGATGGATTTTGGAGTCAGAGAGAGCTGGATCTGAGTTGGCCACTGTTTAGTTATGTGGCCTGGAAAAGCCACTTAGTCTTTCAAGTGGGAATGACGAAGGTTAGAACCTAGAATCAAAAAGCTGTAGAGAGAATTGTAACCTTACAGCTGTTTCAATTTTACGTAATTCCCAGCTTTTAGCAAATACTAAACAAAGCCTCAGGAAATTTTTTATACTCTTTTTGGGGGTTATTACATGGTTAGCAGTACATCATATGTTCATTTGAATTAATTCTACCAGCCAGTCATCTGTATCTCCTGTCCAAGCTGCAATTGTGCAAGACATCTTCTGCTGAGCTGTGCAATCCACTCTTTAGATATCTCATTTGGCACTCTGTCCAAGAGGCTGATATTCATGCACCAAACCGAGGGGCTCTACTGTCCCCTGGCAAATAGTGAGCTTGGTCATTGAGTGGCCAGACAGAAAACAAAAGGAGAAAAGATGTTCAGGATGCTCACTCCCCTCGTTTCTCCCTTCTGAAGAAGCGTCAAGCTGCCTGTGCCATTCTTCTCTGTACAAACTTCCCTTCTGGCTTCCCAGAACCACTTTCTTTCTCTCACTCTTCAGCTTTGGATTGTCCAGAATCCAGCTGATCTAAGCCTCAAGGTGTACAAAAACTTTTAGGTCTAAAGCAGCTGTTTGCAAATCAATATCCATAAAGTATTCTAATCAGTATGTGTGTCATCTATTATGGCATTGATTACATAGTATCTACATGTCACAGAAATGTTATTTCATCTCTTCTCATGTTGTTTAAATCTAGTGAATGAGGATTTTATTATTCCTGTTTAGCTGATGAGGTGGCCAGTAGGATAACGGGCCAGGTAACTTTCATGAGAATACCTGCACCAAGGAGGGACCTGATTAGTCACACCCAGTATGAACATGTCATCTATATTCACTCTTCACTAGCATTGGTGAAAATAGCCCAAGTTATCTACATATGCGGTCTCACTCAACAGTTGTGGGAGGTTGAACGACAGAGAAGCACACTCTGGAGACCTGTTTCGAAGAACGCAGTCTACGTCAATCAGGAAGTGATTGGACTTAAATACAATCACAAATGCGGAAGAGACCCAATCAGAGAGACTTTGGCCAAGCTTTTACCAAATAAGGAGAGGAGAAAGGAGAATAAGCAGGAAGTGCTATGAGGCAGAGTGGATTGCTCAGCATCACAGGACATAGGGCCGTGAGGTATGCCTCAAAAGGGAAATGTGATCTAATGTGCTAGATCTGAGTCTTCCAGACATGTGCCAGATATGCTTGTGGCCAGTCTGCATTCCCCACAAGTTCCCCCTTTTTTTAAATTATAGAAAGAAACTCTGCTAACATTGCTGATTTAGTTTCAGATGCATACCTAGATTGGAAATTGAGAACCAGTTTGGATTAGAGTGTGAGTGATTTGTGGGCCAGTGAATGAGGGAAGAGCACCCACCCGGATGTGGGAGGCCCAACTGGAACTCAGAGGGAAGAAGAAAGATCCTTACGGCTTCTTCCGCTGGGAAAGCTCCCGCCTTCGCAGGTGTCTAGAGACATCGACTTGCTACACGCCGCAGATCTTCATCACAGATTAGTTCCAGTCTCGATTTGAACCTGTCTGCCTGTTGCTGATCTTCAGTCACCAATCATCAGGCTGCAGTCTTCACCATTGTTCTTCAAACACCCAAGATCAGCAGCAGACTCTCACCAGCTGTCCTGCAGTCCCAGACAGGAGATCTACTTCGTGGTTGGGAAGCCATTGGACCCTCCAGCTCTTACATGTGCAGGCCACTGTCTTGGACTATCTCTATCCTTGGATTTTAAGCCTTCTTAATAGATCCTTCTTGTTTTATTTTCTGTAAATTCTGCCTTTTGAAAGAACCCAAACTAATATACATATTATGCAAATGCCCCCCACAGCAAGAACAGCTAAGGTAATGAGGTTATAACGGGAGAACCATCCTAAAATCAATGGTTTCCATTGATTTAGTGGAAGCAGCAATTGAAACCCTAGCCCTATTGATAACCCAAGTAAAACGGGGAAACTAGGATATACAAATATGCAAAAAGCGGGGATCACAAAGAAGTGGTTATATTTGAAAAAGAATGTCTAATTGTTGAAGAATGAGAATGACTTGTTTTGTAAGTTGTCTGACAAAGTGGCTGCAGAGAGATTGTTGAGTGTGACAGCTGTTCGTCCAGCAATGATGACACGAATGGCTTGACAAGGCCAGTGCATCAGCTCATTTTGAAACTGCAGGATGTCCCAGTCTCTTCTTTGGAGTCGTCAAGTTTGCTGGTACCCAAAGAGCTGGAGGTGTCCTGAAAATATATATCAATCGGGTAGGGTTAGACATAATTCACGAGGATACTGTTGAAGGTGGCACAATCTAGGACATTATTACTGAGGTTTGGGGTGTCGGATACTTCTAGAATATAGTAAGGCAGCAGTAGACACACACTTGCATATAGGGGAGTGTTACTAGGAGTCATAATAAAATTTGTACAATTTAGCCTCGGAATAGTTCCTGGTGGGGAACTTTTCAGGAAAATAAAACAAAGGTACATGGGAAAAGAAGGGGTGATGGTGGGTTTTCCTAGAAGAGTTCAAATTGCTCAGGGAGACCATGTCCATCAAAGTCACTGCCACGTCATAACCATAATAGGTCTTTTCCAAGAAAGGTGTACAATTTAAATCAGTATTATAAGTGTCATTTCCTTCCAACACCTGAAAACAGACAGGGTTCAGGGGCAGAGGTATGGAAAGATTTAAAAGGTTAAGAGCATTTTCGATATTTGTAACATCAGGAGCATGTCGAGAATCATTACCAAACCAATGGGACAGAGGGCCATCCCAATTTGCACCCACCAGAATAGACACCCTAAAGATTAGGCTCCAGTGAACCTGAGTGGCTTGGCTATTGGTGGTAAGTGCTGTGCAGAGAAGCACAGCCATCATTGACCCAGTAATGGTGGTGTTTCCTGGGGAGAGTCTCACAGCCTGGTTGGTGAGGCCCTTGAGGTCTCCCCATGTGACCTTATGTTGTTTCTGTTTCAGTAAACCTCTCCTCCACCTGGGATGAGTTGATGTCATCTGATAATCCTCCAGGGTCAGTTGTTTCATTCACTTTATTGGGGGTCATAAGGTCCACAGTTGGGTGTGTCTGGAGGGGACCCAGATTGGCTGTGGCTCATCCTGTGAGAAAACACAAGCAAAGGCTCTCCTGATGTTAATAGGGTCCCCGGGCCCTTCCACTCATTGTCTAGGACATCTCGCCAGGAAACCAGAGGGAAGTATGAGGGCCTAGTCAGAGGAGCCCACTGTCTGAGAGCAAGCATTTCTGAACTATTTTTTGGGAAAGTTTAAAAATTTAAAGTGAAAAGAGCTTTGTGAATAGCATTATGGGGCAAGGAGAATTCCCCCTTTTGTATTATTAATAAGGCCTTAAGTTTTCTGTCACATCTTCGACAATGCCGCAAGCCTGGCGACAATACGGGATGCCTGTTATAAGTTTAATATTTCAAGATGTACAGAAGGTTTGGAATGATTTGCTAACATAGGCAGGCCCATTGTTCGTTTTTATAGAACATGGATGCCCATTGTAGCCAAATAGCATAGCAGATGAGATATAACATGTTTAGTAGCTTCCCCTGATGCCAGGGTGGCTGTGGTGGAAACTGAGTAGGTATCAATGGCCACATGAATATACTTTAGACGTCCAAAAGGTGGACAATGGGTTACGTTCATTTGCAGTAAAATGTTGGATTTTAGTCCTAGCGGATTAAGGCCCATAGACTGAAGTGGGCCCAAGGGGAGTAATGGGCACACTTTTGACAATCCCAAATAATTTGTTTGTGGGTCTCAATGGTGAGTTCAGGAAAAAGGAAATGGAAGCTCTTAGTGGATTGGTGGAATCTAAGGTGTAATTTGCTTAGCTTGTTCAGTAACAGAATGCTGTTCAGGAGGTCAACCTGGTCATTTAGGGCTTATACAGGGCCAGGCAGGCTAGAATGAGCTCAGATGTGCTGGACAAGTAACGAGGCCTTATAGATCTCCAGTGACATTTGAATGCTAGCCATAAGGGTGTTTAGGGGACATTGGGTAGAAATATCACAGTGTGCGAAAGGCAAAAGGGGAATTAATTTTGCACAATATTGGCTATCAGTAAATAGATTGATTGGTTCTTGACACATTTCAAGAGCCTTGTATATGGCAAATAATTCAAGATATTGCGAGGATGCCAATTGAAGCTTAAATGTTTATGTGAATTTGGAGAATTTTGGGGAATGATTACAATAGCTATAGTACTCATGGAACCGGCATCTGTAAAGACTAAAGCTGCTTTTGGGATTGGTACTCTAGATATACAAGATGTATGTTGTAGAAGCAGTATTATCTCCTGGAAGGCCTGTAAACATAATTTGGACATCAGAATTGTTGCATAGCAAGAAGGCTACGACTTCCTTTTGGATGGGAAGTATAAGTTTGTTGGCTTCCTTACCCAACAGGGCCAAGGACTGAGTCTTGAGTTTTTGAACTAAAAATGAAAGTGCCTTAAAAGGATCAGTGATTTTTTAAGAGGGATGGGTAGCCAAATGGACCCATTCCATAATACTTTTACGCAGTTGCCATAAGACGCCAGTGGGTAAATGAGGAGTGGGCAGGGCCAAAGCACATATTACATACATCATTAGGGGAATATCTGTGTAACTTGCATAGGGTGTAAATGTCATTCTATCAGAGAGAGCGCATTTTTGCTTGAGGGGTAAGGGTGCGCACGGAGGCAGGCTGTAGGTCTCCCCTAAGGCAGTCATATAGTGGAGTCAAGAGGACATGACTTGGAATCTTTAGCCAGGGACGCAGCCAATGAATATGGTCTAAATGAGTTTGCAAATCATTTAAAGTCAGGACATCAGGGAAGTTTAAGGAGGAGCCTACAGAAGATACCAAAAAGGGAAGAATTATTGAGCCCCAAAAGGAAAAGGGTGCATCAGATTGAAGCTTGTCTGGTGCAACATATAAATTCAATGATTCTAAGTTATTTAAAAGGGTGGCATAGGCCTGTGATAATTGAGATTCTTCAGAGTGGGCTAACAGGATGTCATCCACACAATGGATAATATGTAGGCCAGGCCAAGTTAATAGTGGTCTAATGGCCTGGAAAACATATAGCGGACAAATTGTGGGACTGTTTTTCACACCTTGAAATAGCACTTTTCATTGATGGTGTTGTGAAGGCATGGCATGATTGACAGAGGGCACAGTAAAAGAGAAACTCTTCCTATCCTCAGCGTGGAGTGGAATGCTAAAGAAACAGTCCTTAACATCTACGTCCTCAGACCAAGGAGGAGGTGGGTCAATCACCTCTGAGACGGGGGGATAGAGGTTGTTTACCCCTTTTTCTTTTGTAAGTGGTAGCAATTAATATTATTTGTTTCCTATTTATGTTGCCCCCTGGGTGCATGCAGTTGTTTATTTCAGTTTCGGACGGGGCAGCAGCGGCTGGTGACTCAAAGTCAGTTAGAGCCAATTTTTCTGCTACCATGGCCAGGCATGAGCCTGAGCTTGGGTGTCCTAATGATTGTTGGATAGCAGTGACAGCAGGGTAAAGGAAAGCAGAGACATATTCCCTGGGAGATTTGTGCTCGGCGCGCGATTGTCATGATTTTGTCCCAGATAGTGGGATCAAATATGTCCGCGGCTTTTACCCAAGTGTTAGTTTCTAGCATTGTTTCCCAAAATGTCTGAGCCTCCTGTTTGTGGATTTCTTAAACTCCAAGTTTCTAAAAGAGAGCTGAGACGTTTCCAGGGGGTTCAAACCCTCATTTACCTTGATTGCCTCAGGTCCCTGTTCAGGAGCCAACTGTGGTCTCGGGTTCCGGGACCACCAAATAGCTGAGGAGGGTTGAGCGACAGAGAAGCGTGCTCCAGAGACCCGTTTTGGAGAACCAGTCAACTTTATCAGGAAGTTCTTGGACTCAAACACAATCACAAATGTGGAAGGGTGTGGAAGACCCAATCAGAGAGATTTAGACCAAGCTTTTACCAAGTAAAGAGAGGAGAACGGAGAATGAGGAGGAAGTGCTCCAAGGCCAGGGCAGATCGGTCAGCGTCACAAGGCATAGGTCTCTGATGTGCGCCAGATACGCTTGTACCGCCCACATTCCCCCATACGTATCTGTCACACTGATGTGAAGCCTTTCAGGCTACCCAAAAGGAGTTGGGACAGAGGACAGCTTGCAGTCAATTTGAGGTACAAGTCCCTGTTAAGTAAAGTGGAGAGGAGTAGGCGGTAGATACAGGCAGGCAGAGCCCAGTGTCCAGAAGGGCAGGAGTGGGAATTGGAAGCAAGAAGGACTGGCTTGGATTCTAGTGCAGAGCTTTCCCTGTTCACTGGCCTGACCTATTCTCTTGATTCTCAGCGAACACTGTCCTTTGAGTGGGTCTTAACACCCCACAACTAACAACATACAGAACATTGCTGATGTTGATACAATTGTGGCAAGTGACCCAGATGCCTGCTGTTTTTCGACCCCCACCCTGTTTATGATCTCACCTGATGTTCATAGTCTTGAACAAGCGTGTGCTGTAGGAGCATTGTGGCTGGATTGTCCTGAGGATTTTGGTCTTCCAAGGCCATGAGCCTCTCTGTCTTACAGATGTGGGCCTGCCTTGTTTAATGCAGCTTTGTACCCACCCATCTGCCAAAGGGGGAAGTGTGATGCTTGACGTTGCTGATGCTTTGTGACCCACTTGCCCCTCTCCTCTCCTCCTGGCGACAAAGCCTATAGCTAGCTGTAGTTATGGTGTAATCTGCCTGGAACCATGGAAAGGAAGTAATGACGCCTTGCTTCTAGATTAGATATTGTCAGCAGTTAGGGGAGCAAGTGAGGAAATTAGCTTCCAACATGCAACATCAATAGGCTGAATAAAGAAGTTTACTAATTTGGAAGTAATCTCTCAAGAGAGAGGATTTAATGGCCTACCAAGGATCAGGGAATAGTGTGAACCTTCTACTACGAGAGCTTCTGGGTGCATAGAGACACTGTGGCTCATATGACTCAAAGCTGAAATACAGAAAAATGCATTTGTAAATAGCAGAAGAAGAATGTTTTGAGACAAGGTCTCACTCTGTAGTCCAGGCTAGTCTTGAACTCATATCAATCTCCTGCCTCAGCCTCCCAAAGTGCTGGATTTATAAGTGTATGCTACCAATGTCCTGCTTCTGTGGTGCTGGGGAATTGAACTCAAGGCCTTGCATATTTGAGGCAAGCACTTTAACTACTGAGCTAAGCCCCGAGCACCAGGAGATAATACTTAGAAGCATAATGATATGGTCTTGCTGATGGTTATATAACATATACAACTGGAGGACCTAACAGAACATCATCTTACATAGGAAGACGCTGCGTATGCACTGATTACCAAGGCAGTAGAAAAGGGTTGATAAGACCAGTAATAGCAAAATATTCTGTGGTGCCTGTCCTTGATCGACCACATGAAGTGAATATTCTGGTTCTGATCGTGTATAATGTTTGATGTGCCATATATATTGTGTATCTTTTTGCCTTATCTTACAATATGATTTGAAGCAACCTAGTCCAACTGGACACTCTATAGACACTTACAATAATCTACTACATTGATGGACTTCTGTTGATTGAGTGAACAAGACTTAGCTAGCACAATGTTGTCCTTGGCAAGACATACAATCCAGAATATTCAGGGGCTTCTCATATCAAATAAACGAAAGTAAAAAAGAAAAAAGAAGATAAAAGCAAAGAAAAGACAGAAAGAAGGAAAGGAACAAAAAAAGAAAGAAAGAAAGAAAGAAAGAAAGAAAGAAAGAAAGAAAGAAAGAAAGAAAAAGATATTTGGTCAAAAGTGCTCTGGGATTTCCCATTCAAAGTTTAAAAAAAAAATATTTTCCACTAACATCTCTTGCTATAAAGGAAGGAAGCATGATGCATTGGTGGGTTTCTGGTACTTAAAGAGAAAGGTCCTTTCGCACACGGGGAACCAGTGACTCATGTACCAAGTGGTGTGAAATTCTAACAGTTTTGATCAGATCCAGAGCAGAAAGGGAAACTGGTGCTTGCTTGGATTACCATGTAATCCGCCCTGTTATTTGAGCTATTTGATTAGTGTGTATCATGGCATTACACTGACTGCTGGTAGACGGTACATTTAGACTTTGCTGCAGTTCTTAGGGGAACCATCGCAACATGAGTCCCTGGGGTTTTGAGCAAGGCCATCACATCTTCAATGGATAATTATGTGCCTTTTATTGATTTTACTACTGTAGAACTTTTTATAACAGAATGTTTATAGTAATAGTTCTTCATAAGCATTGCTTTCTTCTCAGACTACTTAGTAATCCCATCTGGGATTTTGGATTTCTTGACAGATATATTTTTACATTTTTTCTGAAAGTGACTTTAAGCTTGCTGGTCTGTATTTTCAATCTTCCCCTCTCTTCCTGTTCAAAAGTTGAGGCATATTTTTCAACTCATGCATCTTATTGTTCTCTGTTTCCATGACTACTAAAAATATTTCCACATCAACCGTATTTTTTATCTTAAGATGTATTCTTATGAGCCTATAAAAATTAGAAATAATTTACAATTTATAATTTATTTCATTTTAATGTCTTCTTACAACATTTTATGTTTTGCATTGCATAAATATTTTAAAAACTTTTCTCTTTGATATAAAATAATAGAAACAAAAAAGATAGGGGGATAGTCATTCGTCTTTATTCAAACACCAATTAAAATCACTCAAATTCGCTTCCCCTTAAACCAAACTGTAAATATGACATAAAATATTTATTTTTCATCTTTTATTGGAGTCACTTTTAATTAGCAATTTCTGAAAAAGTAAACTCACTCAGTAATTTTTGCCTCTTTTGGATTATTTTAAAGAACAATACCAGTTGTGGTACTCAGCCTTGGTAGAGATTGAATGCTAATACTGAGCAACCATGTGCCTTCAGGTACCTGTCATGACTTCACTCCTGCCAGAATTCACAAGTCCTATAGTCAGATGGGCTTGGCAACACTTTATCAAAACACAGAAATGGCACATCAAACGTCATACTTGGTCAGAACCAGAAGGTTCAAGCAAACTCATGAGCAAGTAGCTCAAATCTACCTTTTATACCTCACATGCATTACCCTGAGTTTGACTTCTTCAGGTTGGAGACATCCAAGGGGATATATGGAGTCAGTAGTTACGTGAGTAATTCTGGAGCTAGGGGGATGTCTTAGCTACTTTCTTGTTGCTAGGACAGAATACCCTACACCCAAAACTCAAGAGATAAAAGGTTTATTTTAGTTCACAGTTTGAGGAAGTCTTAGTCAGTTCATGGGCAGTTGGCAATGAAAGAAGGGCATAGCAGGCGGGCATGCCAGAGAGACGCTGTTCATCCCATGGCAGCCAAGGAACAGAGAAAAAAGGGGAGGAACTAGAGGAGAGGTATAACCTTCCAGCTCATGCCCGCCCTACCCCAGTGACCCATCGGTCCCCACAAGGCCCCGCCTCCCAATGGAACAGGACATCAGTGAAATAATTCACTGATGCAATTAACCCCCATGATCTGATCACCTTCTGAACAAACACACAGAGCTTTGGGGAACAACCTAGGTCCGAACCACGTTAGAGGACTTTCAGATAATCATGCCTTGTTTTATTTTTTAAATAAAATGTCTCATAATTAACATTCCTAAATTGACTTCTTTTTATGTTACAACTCATGATGTCACCAAATGCTAAGATTGCACGACTTCCAAGTGCCTTGAGCTTCATGTTACGACTATGATGGGATGGCGCCTGACCTCTTTTTGTGGGCACTCGACAACTGGCTTTCACCTTATTAGTCATCCTTTTTGTTTCTCCGGTGATTTTGCAGCCCATCACGTGGGTGGGTCCTCACCCTGACCTCTGGCTTATCTACTTTACCTTGCAGCTGATGCACTGCCTGGTTTTTATCATGAAATGACTAGCCCACAGCCTTTTTCAAAGACTGAAAAAAAAGCTAAGCATTTTGTCATGCCGGTAGCTCCAGTAAGTAAGAATAATCAGAGAATGTCTCTTAAAATTTTGTTTACAAGTTCATGTACAGATGTTTGTCTTTTCCTCATGTTTGTATATATAAAAATAAGCACGATAGGCTTCTTTGGTAAAATACTGTGCTGCCAGTGGTAAAAACCTATAAACATCAGCTCTTTGTCAATATTTTTTTAAAAAAATAGCAGATAGAGCTGTCTGAAGAACAAAGGGCTGACACCAGAGGCAGATTATCTACTAGAGTTGTACCAAGAGGACAAAAAACTAACAGGGCTTAATGATACAAGCATTATGTTTAGGCAAGGGAGAGACAGTGGAAGGGAAACAAGTGAAACTTTGGTTCTCAGACAAAAAGCCCATGAATAAAAGAGACCTGACAGGTATGAAAATCACAGTGACGATATGGTGCATGAGCCCACCTCGCATGCAGTGAGCCCCTAAAAAGTAGAGGTGATGTTCCTTCGCCTCGATGGGAATCTCATTCTGGTACCACTTTCTTCCACCCCCTGTGTTCCACGTCGCTTACTCAATGTGTGAGCGCCAGCCTCTGCTCTGGGTAATGGAGATAAAGTGTAAAAATATCAGGTAGTTGTTTCCTTCGAGTTTAATGCAGAGATCCCAAGGAAGCACGTACAAACAGAAAGACTTCTAGTAAGCGCCGTGAAGGAAGGAAGCGAGGAGCCGAGACACAACTGATGGAGGAGAAATGAGACCTTCCTTAGGGACAACGAAGGGTTTTCTTCTCTGATGAACTTCTGACACCTAAATTCAATTTCCATCCTCATACCTTTGCAGCTAATCCAGGCTATCTCCTCCAATCAGTGCTCCCAGCTCTACCCTTGGCAGTCCTCTTCGTTAACTTGAACTTCAGAATTTCTTATGAATTTAAGTAAAGTGGAGGACTGAAGATTCGTTTAACTCCTGGTTTACCAATGTCTGACTCTGGCTTTAAAAATATATCTGCACTGCACTAGCCTCTGGGACTACAGGTAAACGGGCTGAGAGCAGTTGGCTGACCCAAGCAGGGATAACAGCCATAGATCCTTTTCTCTGGCCAGCTATGCTGGCCCTCCAGCCCTCTCCACCTTGAATCCAAAATGCCCGCACCCGATTCACCAATTCCTTACCGTGTACAGTTTCCTTTTTCTGTGGTTGTTTTTCCTTTTCTGTGAAAATAATTACTCTTTTATCTAAGCCAGAGACCTTTGTCATGTTAGATTTTTTTTTTCTCTCCCTGCTCCGGGGTGCATTCAAGCTTTACTACCCTCATCGCTCCTGCCAGAACCATCATTCTTATTCTCATGCCAGAACTGTTGAAAATGCTCCCAACTGGTATCCTCTCTCTCTAGGCTATGGATCTGGAGCTAATCCTAATGAACAACACGGAGGTGCGGAAGGCTGTTGAAGGCCTTCCCGAGCCAAGCAACCGAGGCTCCACACCCTCCTTAATTTTTCTACTCTGATCGTGCACCACACACCTCCAGAAGCGCGTCTTTCCACATGCTGTCAGAATCCTTGATGTGTGCTCACACGTTGCCCATTTATGTCCCTTTCAAGTCTTATTTCTTCTCAGACCCCCCTTGACTCTCCTCAATGGAAACAGATGCTTTTCCCTGCCCCATTAGAGAACTTCTCACATAGCACTCTAACAGTTGTTGATTCAAATGTTTTAAAAGATACGGAGTGATATACACTCATTTCTGTAGTTCTACTATGCTAGTCTATATTCATAATACAAGATGTAGAAATATGAGAGAGGCTTTACAAAACCTGAATCAAGGAATCTACTCTAGTAATTCTTGTATTGGCTTCCATTCACTGGCTTGAATCCTTGAAGTGATACACAGAAAAGTTGGTGGATGTTGTTTAAGGTATTGATGTTCTTCCAGCTTCTGTGTTTATTAAAAGGCTGACATGATACTCTGCCTTATGCCTTTTTAATTCTATACTTTCAGGCACCAAAAAAAAAAAAAGAAAAATTCAGAGAATTGGTTCCAGGACTATCGGACTCTAATCAAGAGTGTAAGAAGATTAAAATAAAATTAAGGATTGATCCAAGAGGAAAGTCAGAGTGGAACAAGGGAAGGGGTGTTAATTTCTATAATTCCAGCTTGATATGAAGAGCTGCCTGTGATCTATTGAAAAGGGTTTGGAAAGCCTCCTTGCAGGACTTCACTTAAGAGAATAGAGTGTGCCGAGGGCAGCAGGAAACGGTGCACAGGCAGAGGGCCATATACTTTGTTGGGGCCAAAGGTACAGGAGTGTTTCCTGAGGCAGAAGTAAGAGGAAGATGGCAGCTTGAAGATGTTTTGAAACCTGATCCACAGAGTTTTTGCCGGAGGTCTAGAGGACTGAAAAGTGAGAACTGGGTCTAAAAACTGGAACAAGAGAGGGTCAGTAGCAGTCAGCTAAAGAAAATGTGTCTGGGCACCAATTACTGGAATTGCAGCTTGGAAAGTGTCCAGTGAGAAGCTCTGATGTCTCAGGTAGAGCCCGCGAGTAAAGGAATCCGCTGCTGCCAGCTCCAGCAAGAATTCCCTTATCACCTCACTACCCACTGTCCTGTTTCAAGCCATCCATGTAAGCAGTCCCCAGCCA
This sequence comes from Ctenodactylus gundi, assembly GCA_004027205.1. Lineage (NCBI taxonomy): Eukaryota > Metazoa > Chordata > Mammalia > Rodentia > Ctenodactylidae > Ctenodactylus > Ctenodactylus gundi. Next base: position 210,367 of record PVKB01002664.1, on the reverse strand, counting down.
AGGAAGGGGGGGAAATCGTATTCTAAATAGAGTTTGGAATTGGGGTAAGATATTGGATGCTCTGAGCTCTGAATTAAGCCTGTGCTTCTAAGCTAAAGCGACCATCAATACAATAGTAGCTGCTATAGCTTGGATCTAGAATGTCCCCCCAAATTCTCATGTGTTTGCAAAGTGATTGGATCACAGAGAGCTGTGCTCATCAGCTGATGGCTCTGCTGATGATTTCATGCGCTGTTAGGAGGCGGGGCCTGGTAGGAGGTACGAGCCACTGAGGGCGTGACCTGGAAGGATAGATCTCTTTCTCTAGCTTCTCTTTTCTTTCTTAATTCCTGGCTGGCCAGTGTGGAATAGCTTTTCACCACCATGCTGTATCTGCATGAGAAACTGATGACCACATGTGGGCTGAGACCTCTTGAAAGTAGGAACGAAAATAGATCTCTCCTCCTTTAAATTGTGGGTGTCAGGTATTGCATCCCACTGATGGAAAAGTGCCTAAGTGGTGGTTAAGCATGAATGGGATCTGTTGCAGTTTGCACTAAGGAAAAGAAATGCTCCCATCGAGAATGCTGTGAAGAAGTAGTGAGAAATAAAAACAACCTTTTAATGTAGAATCCTCATTTCCCGGGGATTCATAGCTTTCACCAGATTTTCAGCAGGACCTATGACAGAGAGAGAAGAAAGAGCCAGAGAGAAAGAGAGAGAGAGAGAGAGAGAGAGAGAGAGAGAGAGAGAGATATTGAGAGAGAACCAATCACTTTTTCCTTTATAAAGCAGGGAAATGTGTTAAACATGGTTATGTACACATAGGGCCTGAATACATGTCTTCTGACCCCAGCTCAGAGCTCTGAGGCCAAAACCTTAGGTTTTTAAACATCAAGTGTGTAAACACCCAGTTCGGCATCTAAGAAGATCAGGTTTTATGTACTTTCACATTTCTGGTTTAATGAGCAATCCCAGGGCTGCAGACCAGTTTGAACCCAGGAGAAAGAAAAAAAAAAAAAAAAAAAGGAGGGGTCTGGCTTTCTCCTAAGCAAAGTGCATGAGGATCATGTGTCTCTATAATGAGACTCCAGTAGTTTCTGAGCCATGGCCTCACTCGCTGCCAACCACATCTGTCTGCACGTTTGATAGACTGCAGACTTCATCTGCCCAGGAGGCCCTGATTACTCTTGACAAGGCCAGAAACCCAGAAACCTTCAGGCTCAGGGAGGCAGAGGTGTCCTGTAGGGTTGGCCATCCTGGGGGATTTGGGTCCTGGGCTTCAATGCCCTTGGTCCTGGATGGGGTAGATGCAGTTCCTGGATGCATTTTTCTTTGTAAGGAGACAGAAAGGATGTTGGAGATTTCCAATAATGTCATACTCTTGGTGATAGAGCAGGATAATTCCACTGCAGCGGGCTGGAGTTGAAAGCTGACTCCACGGATGGCTTTTCCACTCAGTTTGTGGGGAAAAAAAAGAGAATATGGGCCAGAACGTATCATGATTTCACGTTTCTTAAATAGATAAGCATGCTGCAGCTTGGTTGTTGGCATCTTCTCTTGGCCCATTTGGACCACATCCTCTGAGCCCCGCACCACCTTCTAGTCTATTCCCTTTGCTTTGTTGTACAATTACTTGTTTGTGTTTGCTAGTGACCATGATATTCTTAAAAGTAGAGATCATCTCTGAGTATAAAAATATACAGGTGATCATCTTTGTATCTAGTTTAGAGTAAGGGCCCAGTGAACATTTGCTGGATATTTTTCTACCTTCTTGATGATGACTTAGCATAATATAAAAGACTCTATACTACAGAGGAGGAGCTAGCTGGAAAGTAGATTCCAAAGAGTAGATGGATGAGACGCTGCGCACAGTCCAGTACTCCTGCAGGTTCCGCTGCAAACAGGCCCTCGACAAATCCACCTCCATCACCAGTGTGTGCTGACAATCTGTGGCATGTAGCAAGTCGGCATCCCTAGACAATTGCGAAGGCGAGAGCTTTCCCAGAGGAAGAAGCTGTAACAATCTTCCTTCTTCCTTCTTATACCATTGGAGTTCTATCTGGACCTCCCATGTCTGGGTGGGTGCTCTTCCCTCATTGGCCAGCCCACAAATCACACTCGAATCTAGGCTGGTTCTCAATTCCCAATGTAGGTGTAGTTCCCAAATCCTAATCCCAGTGGAGGTGTGTTTCCTAAATCCCTCAAGTTGATATAATCCCTTCAATGGTCACACGCTCTCCCCTTCCGTAAGTTCCCTTTCAATTATGCTGACAAGACTCATAAGTTTTAAATTTTATTATCTAGCCCAAGTTCTCTATTCACCACATTTTGTCTCTCTCCCTCTTTCTCTCTCATTCTGTGTGTGTTGATACTCTCTTATAATCATTTTTATTTCTATAAAAGCAGTAACAAATCTCCTTTTTTCCTTTCTGATGTTATCAATAGTTACGTGAGTCTCTTTTAGTCTATTTAGTCATTTTATTAATTTTCTCAGGAAAGCCTCCAACATTTCCATTGATTTTTCCTATTGTTTTTTATAATCGATGTCATTCATTTTTGTTCTGGTCTTGTCTTTTACTTCTTTTTCCTTCCTTCCTTCCTTCTTTCCTTCCTTCCTTCTTTCCTTCCTTCCTTCCTTCTTTCCTTCCTTCTTTCTTCCTACCTTCCTTCCACTCTGGGCATAATGGCCTCTGTTTCTAGTTCCTTGAGGTGTAAAGTTAGGCCATGGCCTTAGTTTGTCTTCTGATGTTTATAACAGAATACGTAAGAGTAGGTAATTTATAAAGAAAAACTATTTTAGTTCATGCTTCTGGAGGTTAGACACTAGCATCTGCTCCATTTCTAGTAGGGTTTCATCCTGAATTAATTCATGGTAGAAAGCTGTCCTACCTACTTTCTCATTGTTGGGGCAGAACATTCTATATCCACCATTTTAGGGAGGAAAGAATTATTTTAGCTCACAGTTTCAGAAGGCCACAGTCAATTCATGGATGACCGGAAGCGGTAGAACCACAGGGCAGAGGCAAGGGCAAAGGCAGCTCCTCGCAGCATTGCTGACAGGAAGCTAAGTGGGGGAAGGGCAGAAGGAGCATATATTCTCCAGGTACTTGTCCCCGTGATCTGCTTCTTCCAGGTCAAGCTTCTGTGTTCCACGCCTTCTGGGGTAAGCCCCAGGCACCCACCTCCCAACAGCATACGGCTCCATAGGTAGCACACCACATGCAGGCACATGAGGCTCCTGGGGACACAGTCCAGATCTAAACTACAGCAAAAGATAAGAGGAAAGTGAGTACGTGAGGAGGAGGCAAAATACGAGAGGTGCCCTTGCCGAGCAAAAATCCACTCTCATATTAATAATCCCTCGTAACAGGCTAGCCACTTTTAGAAGCCCTATCTCTCAACACTGCGCTAGTAGCACCCAAACTTGAACTTGAAGCTTGAAAAAGACAAACCATATTTAACCATAGCATTTCTTTTTTTGTTGGTTTGTTTGACACTTTTTGTCTTCATATAGGCATTTATTACCAAATGATTCCCTGTCTTTACTATTTCGGCTGCAGCTTCTAAGTTTTAGTATATTGCGCATGTGTTTTCATGACAGAAATTCATTCGACCACAGTGCCGTTATAGGAATTCCAATTCCAAGATGCCAGCATTCAGCATCTTCCTGCTGCATCATGACCTGTCAAGGGCAAGATGGAGAGAGAGCTGCTAACATCTAGGAAGGTGGCACTCTCATGCCCTGACTTTTTGTTTTTAGCTGAGGATTGAGCCCTATGCCTTCTCATTGAGCTATATCCTCAGGCCATGTGTAGATTTTGATCTTGAGACAGGGTCTCACTAAATCGGTAAGATGCCCAAACTGTGCTTAGACTTGCAGTCTTCCTGCTCAGCCTCACAGAGAGCTGGGTTACCGTCATGTTCCACCAAGTCTGGCCTAACTTGACCCTTTTCCATTCTTTTAAAAAAAGATAAGATAGATTAGTGAGTTTTGGGTTTTGCAGATTCATCCACACACATAACATACTTTGATGATTTTCATCCTTCATCTCTTTATTACTCCCTTGCTTACCCTTCCCTTTAGTTTCAATTTGGGGGGGAATTTCAATGTGTACAATATGCCTTGCTCATATCCACCCCCCCATTATCCATCCTCACACACTCTCTCTTTTATTCTCTTCCTTTTTTCTAATAATAACCCCTTTCTATTTTCCCCCATTTTATTGATATGTACACGTGCAGAATTTAAGGTTCACAATGGAGTTGAACATTTTGTGCACCTACTTTCCTTATCAAAGTGACAAGTGCTTTCCTGCTCACCCCTTATCCCTCCCCCTACCCTCCCTTCACCACCACCACCACCCTCCCCGTCCCCTTCTTTCCCTTTGTCTTTCGTTTAAAGTTCCATGAGATGGTTGTGGTCTGGGTCTCTCATATCAGAGAGACCATCCGATGTTTCACCTTCTGCTTCTGAAAGAAACTCATAACTAGAATACACAGGGAGCTAAAGAAAATTAAGCCCATCAAAATAAAGGATCCTACTGAAAAATGGGCAAATGAAATGAAGAGGCAGTTCACTCACGAAGAAGTACAAAGGGCCAGTAGATACATGAGAAGATGCTCAACATCTCTAGCCATAAGAGAAATGCAAATCAAAACAACGCTAAGATACCATCTCACTCCAGAGAGAATGGCCTATATCAACAAGTCAAATACCCCCTTCTATTTTTGTCCCTCTTCTTAGATCCCACCTGTTAGGGGAAACACACTGTATTTACCTTCTTGAATCTGACTTATTTAGATCAGCCTGGTCTCTAGATCCAGCTATTCACCTGCAAATGATGGAATTCCACTAGTCCAGTTCCATATCGCAGCAACTATAAGTTTTGCTGCAATGGACATGGATATACAGTTATCCTATAGTATGCTGACATTAATTACTTTGAGTATATACGAAAGGGCAGACCAAGTGATATAGCTCTATTTTTAGTTTTTTGAGGAACGTTCATACTGATTTTCATAGTAGCTGTACCAATCTGCACTTCCAACAGCATTGCATAAGGGTCCCTCCCTCCCACCCCCTACAGCATCTTCACCAGTCCTGGTTTTTCTGTGCTCCTGATGATACTCATTCTGACTGGGGTGTGATGGAATCCCAATGTAATTTTTATTTTGGCTTTTCAGAAAAGTCATGATATATCTTGTCTGTATTTTTCAAAGGTCACTTATTCATATAAAGAAGAAAGACCAATCAATGATATATTGCCCATTTTGTTCTATAATCTTTTGCCACCTTTCAGTGAGCCTCATAATTCTTTGTTGGATGACCTGTCTTTATTGGTGAAAAACTATTGAATGTTACCCCATGAGAGGAGGTTTGAGGAGAGCGAACCAAGTGGACACGTGATGGCTCCAGGTCAAGCATGTATAATGGGTGTGGCAGCTCATCCCATTCAAGCTCCAATAATTTTTGATGGGTGATCAGACTTGTGTGTGGTCTCACATTGCTGTGATTGAACACAACTCCTGGATGATTAACGAGCTCTGAAGGTTTCTGGATGATGAATTCATTCAAACAGTCAAATTGCTGACAGCAGTGTGTATGTGTTTTCATGATAGAAATTCATTTGAATTAATTATTTGGTTCCTTGGTAGGAACTTAAAAGCTACGATGCCTTTAAAATCCCACCAAAATGAATATAATCTTCCTCTAATGAATGCCCACTTTTGATGTCATGTGAGTGAACCACCACATCGGGACCAAGGCCATTTGTGTACCACATTGTTTTAAACAATCCACTTCTCATCACCAATTATCAGCTGCTTCACAAAGGAATCATTTTCCTCATGTTTTATGGGCATATTACAGATGTTTATTCTGTAAAATGAACTTCCTTTTGTTCACAAGGAACCCAAGTACCGAGCTTACTGGCACAACCCAGTTCTTTGGGTAACTGTGAACATTTGAGGGGTGCATGTTCAATGTTTCCGCAGTCTCTCACATCATGTAATCTGGGTCTGACTTTATCAATGCCTTTATTTTGTCATCATCAACCTCAGTGTTCCTACCTGACCAAGGAGCATCACTGAGATCAAAATGACCGGCACAGAATTTCATGAACTATTGTTGGCGCTGGCATTCTTTTAGAACATTGTCATCATAAACTGCTCAACTTTTCATCAGCTTGACATGTGTTCTTTGCTGTAGGGAAGTAAAATAGTAAAACAGGGCAATAATGCAGTTTAATCCTCCATCTTTAACTGTAAAATCTCCAAAAATCAGCCTAACAGGTAATTCTAAAAAGTGAATTCACGGCTGTCAAATGGCATAGTAATAATACAAATGCAAATGACTCTAGTACATCCAAAAATGAACTAGCATCATCTTTTGCCAAAACAAAAATGCATCGTGACCATTCCAACAACCAAGTTTGATTTTTGTGCTTCCCTTAGAGTTTAAGAATGTTTGAGCTCTTAACTCTCAAATAGATACGTATGAGCCATTTGTACGTCTTTTGAGAGGTGTCTCCTCACTTGGTTTTCCATTTATTGATTGGCTATTTGATTTTCAGCATTAAATTTTTCGAGTTCTTCATATATTATAGGTTTCAGTCCTCTGTCAGAGTGCAGCCAGCAAGGATTTTCTTCCTCTGGAGGCTGACTCTTTACTCTGTTAGTTGCTTCTCCTGCTCTATAGAAAACTTTTCAATTTGCTGGAATCTTGTTTGTTGTTTCTAGCTACTAGAGTCTATTCGGGAAGCCTTCGTTAAAGCCTATAATTTCAAGTATTTTTCCTATATTTTATTTTGACAAGTTCCAAAGTTTCAGGTATTGAAAGTTGATGTTTGGTCTATCCTTAGTTGATTTTTGCATAGGTTGAGAGGCAGGGACCGAGTTTCAATCTTCTTGTATAAGGTAAGATAGTTGAGACCTAGTGTTCCCAGAACCATTTAAAGAGGCTATCTTTTCACCAACAAATATTTTTGGAGCCTTTGTCCAGAGTCCGATGGCTGTCATCTTGCAGATCCTTTTCTGTGTCCTCTGTCCTGTTCCATAGGTCCATGTGTCTATTCTTAGGCCTGCATCTTCTTTTTGTTGTTGCTATGGCTTTATAGCATAATTTCAGATGGGTTATTGGACACACTATGTAGCCCAGGCTGACTTAGAACTCATGGTATTCCTTCTGTCTCAGCCTCTGAAGTGCTGAGAATGTAACGCCACATCTGGCATATATAGTGGTGGGGAATCGAATCCAGGGCCTTGTGCTTGCTAAGTAGGTGCTTTAACCTCCGAGTTACATCTCCAGTACCTGTGTTGGCTATTCTGAGTCTTTTGTATTTCATTGAAAAGTTTTGGGATTTTTTTCTAGTTCTGGAAAGAATCGCATTGGTATTTTGAAAGGGATTGCACTGAATCCATAGATTGCTTTTGGCAATATGGCCATCTTGCCAATATTCATTTTTCCAATCCATGAACATGAGAGGTCTTTCTATCTTCTGAATTTCTTTTAATTTCTTTTTTCAGTATTCTGAAATTTTTATTACAGAGGACTTTCCCCTCCTAGCTAGGTTAATTCTTATGTATTTTATTTTGTTTGAAGCTATTTGTGAAGAAAATTATTTTCCTGATTTCTTTCTCAGCTAGTCCCTTGTTGCTGAATAGTTAAGCTATTGATGTTTAAATGTTGAGTTTGCATCCTGTTAGGCTGATGGACATTTATCAGGTCTAGGCATCTTTTCACAGAGTCTTTAAAGTCTTCTAAATATAGGACCATATCATCTGCAAACAAGGATAACTCAACTTCTTCCTTTACCATTTGTATCTCTTTCATTCTATTGCTAATTTCTCCGGCTAAAATTTCAAGAACTGTATTGAATAATAATGGTAGGAGTTTACATCCTTGCCTTGTTCTTCAGGTATACTACGTTTTAATTTTCATTTAGTGCAGATATGTTGTCACTTCTCTTTTGATATTTGATCTACTTTTTGCTTAAAAGTGTTATTGAATTTCCACATATTTGTAGAAATTCTCAGTTCACAAGTATTTCTATTTTACTAAAAAGTTTCCCACTGGTTCTTCTGCTATTGATTTCTGCTTTTACTTTCCTTACTGGTTAAAGATACACTGCATTGTCTCAATCTTTTAAGTATATCAAAGAGTTTTTTATGTCCTAATTTAAAGTCTATTCTGGAGAATAACAATATTTCCAGGTGCACTTGAGAAAAATTGCACTTGCTGGGGCTGGGCAGAATGCTATGGTGATTAATTCTAATTGGTCTGTGGTGTTCGAGTCCACTGTTTCTTTGTTGATCTTCTTTATGATTGTTCAACCATGTTTGAAAATAAGACACTGAAATCTACTATTTGTTGAGCTACCTACCCATTTCTGTGAATGGCAGGGCTGGCGGGGGAAATACCTTCCTGGAATCCACAAAGCAGAAGCCAGCTGATCTGATCTAAGTGATTGCCTGCTCTGGATCCACCAAGCAGCAGCTGGTGGGCCCGACCTGCGCAGTCGCCTGCCCTGGGTCCATGCAGTAGCAGCTGCTGGGGCTGGCTCAAGTGATGGCCTGCCTCAGTCCACAAACCAGCACCTAATGGGGCAGATCTGAGCGGCTGCCTGCCTGAGAATCAAAAAGATTTAAAAGTGTTTTTATGGTTTTGTTTTTTGAAAAGATCCTTGTCATCCTGCTTATCTGTATTTTTGTGATATTTTGTTGAAAATCAGTCACGGGGTGGGGAACGGATGGGAAGGACTTCTTTCCTAGCGTTAGCAGACTTGCCCTGTGTAAGAGAACACCTTCGCTAGTAAGCCTAGCAAGCGCGGGACAGGAGAGCAAGGTCTTCTCAGGCTGTTCACAAGCGCAAGCCTTCCCTGACCCTGTGCCTGTGTCCTTCCCTTCCCCTGTACACGGCCACCTTTAGATATCTTAATTTCCTTGAAAATTTCCTCGTGCCTCTTCCTGGCACAAATAGAGCTCTAAGCTAAAACCCCAACCATGCGCAGATAACACAAATGTCCAATGCATCGCTCTGTCTGTAACATCTTGCCCCCAGCCACCTGCAGGTTACTGACACTATTAGGTATCGTGGCACCCTCTGACACCTTCAGCAGTGTCAAAACTGGTACCCAAGCCAAGCCGCCACTCCAGATGGAGCTCCACATCGGGAGCGATTACAGACACTCCGGGCAGGCCCCACATGAGTGAGAGTGTTGCAATTTTCTGTCTTTCTTCTTCTGCCCTAGGAGAGGAACAGAAATTGAGCGATTTCCCGATGATCGTGCTTCCCCACTGGGGGTGGGTGGCTCCCCTGGACCAACAGCAAGCGTGATGTCACACAATATGCAACCATTTTCATCTTTATTTAGTTTTTTTCTCCATGGACACTCATTTGGTGGCTGCAGCTCTCTGGTTTCTCGGGCTCTAGTCAGTCTGTTGTGATTAGTCCGTTGGGCATTCTGAGGGACTAGAGCGTCACAGTGCCCCATCTTGCTGAGGTTTTCTTGCCCGTGAAAGTATTACTTTGCTGTAAGTTTCTTTCTGACCTTTAATATCTATCTACAATACTTAGTGAATATATTTTATAACACATGAAATATTGTTATTTGAGTATACCTGAAGGCAAATTGGTCTGCCATTACAATTCAATGTGCACCGGAGAAAGCACTTTCTTTGAGGCCGAACAGATCTGTGCTATATGCTACCCCAAGTAAAGTACTAATAGCTGAAGTCATTTCTCTAGGTACATGGGCATGTACTTATTTTTTTAAAAAAATTCAGCCGTTTGTTTATAACAGATAAATGAGTCTGTTATTTAGCAAAAAAATCTATCATATAATAAGATTTTTGTCCTATCATTCAACACACTTTGATTTCTATTTATTGTTCATAAATTGCCATGAATTTACTTGTATCTTTACATATTCTAACTTACCATAGAAAGTAAATATTCTAGCTGAATTTAAAATACTAGTTCTTGGCATATTATACCAGGAAGACACTTGGGGCTCTTAGCAAGTGTGTGGCAACTTGTATTTACGTGTGTTTCAATTAATCTTCTGTCTATAAAACTGAAACACTCTACAACTCTGTCATCAACAAAAAAATTAGGTTATTGTATAAAAATAATTTAAAAGTTAATTTAAATCTTCACTACAGGTTATTGATGTCAAGTACAAATCTTATTTCACAGAACACAACAAATCAACATAAGTAAAATTTATTCTTTAGTTAGCTTGTCCACACAATTTTCCATGATCGCACACACGTTCACGCATACCTCCCCCGACACATAAAACCATGACCTGTGCCCAACTGCTTTTCTTTTGTAACTTTCCCGACGTTGTCTTCTCAAGCCCTGCCAGCAACTTCTTTCCTCTGTTGCCCACCACGCCCACTCCCACCTTCCCACACGTCTTCCTATCGCTTTCACTCACCTTCCTGTTCATTCTTTTCTGGGCCAGCCCCACCTGCCAGAGCGTGCCAATTTCTGCTGTCCCACAGTCTTGTGGGACAACACAAGAGAACATATGTAAAAGACTCTTGTAAACTGGAAAATCCTCCAAAAATAATTTACTACAATTACATTAAAATGTGTAAGGTTATCTCTTCCAAGTTCTTAAAGATACTTCAAGACAGAAGAACACAGTGACAACCAAAACTCCATTATGCTGGGAAAGCGTTTGTGAAGACACCTGGGATGCTGCCAGGCTCCTGCCTGAGGCTGTGTTCCCACCTCCAAACCTGGGCAATTGCCTCACACCGCAGCCCCCGGGCGAGGTCTACTGTAGGGAAGACATACCTACCTCTAAGCCCCTCTCAGGAACTTTAATCAGAGCACTGGTTTATAAGCCAAGAGAAAGGTTGAGTTCTCTCTTTTTTCTTTTTCATATTGTCATTTTCACAATATTAGTTTTTCTTTCCCCCCCACTATTTTTCATTAATATACAATTGTAATACATAGTCTTTACAATGAATTTGGGTGTTTTGTACACCTATGTATCATATCGAGTGAACTGGTGGGTAAGGCCAGGTTTAATAAAACAACAAAGATATAGTTCTCTCTTACGTAGTGTTTGAAACACTGGAAAAAGACAAATCTGCCCCAAATGAAAAAATAATTTTGGGGTAGAAGTTAAAGTTAGGAAAATAAAATAGGGAGAAACATAAATCAGTTCCTACAGTAGACATGGTATGTGTTTATTTTCTAAACATGTAATAATTCAACTATGCCTTGCTCTGGTGGTTCTGTTCATTATCTCTATTTTATTGAAAAGGTGAGAGAAACTCCAAAAACTAAAAGATGTGCCCAAGGATCATGGCTGTTCATTAGAATAGAAGAACTTGAACTCAAGTCTAGGTGTTTATATGGAGCGGGGCTGTCCTGGTGCCCCCGGCCTGTGATGAGGGTGGCTGGTCCCCTTGTCACACTCTTGCCCTTGGCCTCTCTGACCTAAGGAGACTCCTGACTCCTGGCTTCCTCGTCTGAGCACGGATAGAGTGGCATTTCCTTTATAGGTTTACGGCATGATCTTAATAAATAAAGGTTAGAGGAAGTGCTTTCAACATGCAAAAAGAATTACACTATTTTATTTAGAAAATAAAATAGTTTCTATTCCCTTGGTTAAATGAATTAAAAAAAAAACAGTTGTTTGAGAAAATATGTAAATATTAGAACACTCCAGTTAAACCTCAGGGTTTGGTGTAGTGCCAGCAGTCATCAGTGCTCTGATCGTAAGCAAGCTTTATAATTGCTCAACTGTCTGCAAATAGGAAGCAAAGTCCAAGTGAGATTTAATGTATTAAAGCCTCCTGTCCAGGTCCTGGCATCTACTTATTCGCTTACTACAGATGAGTTGAGCAGGTAGCTTACTCTAAGAAACCAGAAGATCAAGCAATCTAACATGTGGACCTAAGAATGCGAAAGGGTGGGTATGTGTGCTTGGGCATGTACAAGTTCCTGCAAAGGACATATACAAATACTGGATCCCGTCTTCTTACCTTTCCTCCCACTCTACCACTCTAGCCCAAACCACTACTGTTTCTCAAGATCCCACTTCAAGGGTCACTGAGCAGTCTCCTTGGCCTAGTCTTACCTCTTCCCTATGAGCTTTGGTAGTCAGTCTCTACCGTGACCTCCAATGATCCCTGTGTCCTGATACTGATGCTCCTTACATCCTTAAATGAAATAGTTTTCATTTACATTAGGCAGGATTATGACACCAGTGAGGCAGATGACAATATATGGCTTCTATGCCAGATCATAAAGGCATTGTAGCTCCTATGTTGGTCTCTTTAATTGCTTACACTTTAGGCAAATCACCCTTCATGATGTGAGGTTACCTGAGCAGAAAAAGAAAACTCACAGGTGTACACGAACTGAGGCCTTCTATCTGTGGCCAGCACTAAACCACATGCCGTGTAAAAGAATAGGGGAACCTATCATCTCTGTTTGCCTGGAATTCTCTCTGGCTTAACTCTGGAAGTGCCATTTATGGGAAGTCCTTCCTCCTATACTAACTCCGTATGTGAGTCATCTTGGGTGTAGATACTCTAGCCCCAGCCAAGCTTTCACATGCCTACAGTGCTACCTTCTACCGGTTAAACTGTGTTTCTTCAAAATTTATATGCTCAAATCTAACCCTTAAGGTGACGGTATTTGGAAATGGGGTCTTTGGAAGTTAATTAGGTTCGTATAAGATCAGAAAGGTGGAGTCCTAAGAGATCTCTGCTCTTATCAGAGATTATATGGTCAATATCAGTCAGTCTACTTGTCTTCTCTTCTCTGCTCCAACTTTCCCTCCACACAAGGACAAGAACAAGACGATCAGAATAAGAAGGAGGCCGTCAGTAAGGCAGGACAAGAACCCTTACCAACATCCAAACTCTTTAACACCTTAACCTTGACCAAAACGATAAGAAGTACAAGTCTTATAATTTCCACAAGGACCAGGTATTTTGTTTAAGTCATCTAACCTACTGTATTTTGTTGTATTTTGCGGCCCAAGTAGACTAATACACAGGCAAACATCCACCTGGATGTCCTTGGAAACCTGAACCAGAAATGTCTAGCCATGCTGCTCCTCAGTTTGTGACTCTCACTGGTGAGAGATGACAGATATTTACTCCTATTTTAAACTCTTAAGTATTGCCTTAAATCATTGTGCAGAAATATGAAACTAATAGGTTTGGTTTTAGAACAAATTGAGTAGTATTATCTCCTACCACTGTGCAGTCAATGGATCGCCCAAGGCCAAAGGAGTGGTATCTAAAATTGGCCACACTTCTTAGCAAGCCTAATGGGTGGGGTTTCATCTGCCCCGTGTGAGGGGTCTTTTTGAACATTTCCAGAGGCCAGTAGAGAGTAATCACAGCCCTGATTGGACTCCACTGCCTCTCCAGGCTTCTCTGCTCCTGTTTATTCTTTTCGTTCATTCACAACACTTTCCCAGCAGGTCTGTCTACAGGAGAAAAATGGAGGTCTTATTTCAGTGCCCCCAGGGAGCTCAACAACTACCGTTTCTTCCGGCCTGAAGACCTTCACAGAGACTATTTGTTCTTCATGGAAGAAGAAATTTCTTTCTCCCCTGTCACCCCAAATTCCCATCAGCGGACTCCTGGGCATCTTTCACATTACTGCACGTAAGACTTTCCTTCCGCAGGCCGTCAGTGACTGCTTGGTCTGTGTCAGGTGTCTTACCGCTTATTCCAGAGCCAGAGCTCCTACCCTCCAAAGCAGGTGCCACAATTAATGATGAACATTTTGGGATTGCTCGGTGCCCACTTCCCACCTACATGGCATCTGCCCAAAGGCAAGGGGAGCCTGTCTCTTGCTCCATTGTACACAGGGACCCTGAGAGATTTGTCGAAATTACTCACAGAAATCCTGTGAATTCGTGAAGTCCTGTGACTAAGATCCCTAATGGCTTATAACACTGGTTGTTAGAAACCCATGACCCCCTATTATGTTAATATGAATAAATGTTTGTGTGTTGTGTCACTATTGCAAAAACTGCATTCATTGAAGTAACAAGCATATCTAGAAGATTATGATGATGGTTAATTTTAAGTGTCAGCTTCACTGCAGTACAGAACAATCAGAAAGCTGGCGATACACTATTTCGGGTGGGGGGGCAGTGCTAGGTTTCAGCATTCAAGAAGATGAACAAAGGGAAGCAGGTGGGCCTCTCCCCTCCATGGGGGAACCATCCAACCTAAGCTGAACAGAAAGGCAGCCGAAGGGCAAGTTTGCTCTTTGTCTTCTTCAGCTGAGACATCTATCTTTTCCTATAATAGGTTCTCCTCTGGGCCCGGAATAATAATCACATCCTCTGCTCCTAATTCGCAGGCCTCTGGGCTGACACTTTCCTGACTCTGCAGCTTACAGTTGGGCAGTTGTGAGACTTCTTGGATTTACAGATTCCCTCCACAACCATGAGAGCCAGTTCCTATAATATATCTGAATCATCTGAAAAAAAAGGCCACATCTTGAGACCATAATGCTTAGCGAACTAAATCAGACACAAAATGTGAAGTACCACATGTACCACATGGTTGCATTTATATGGGAAACGCACACTATAAATGGCCAAAAGAGTAAAATAAGAGAGAAGATAGGAACTAGAGAGGCCTTTCCCCTCATGCTGAAAGATGGTGGAAGGAACGAGTTTCTTCCTCTGCCTGTGTGCTGGAGCTGGGCCATAGGTCAGAGAAGGCAGGGGGACCTGAGGACAAGGGAGAAGGGGGACACCATGGGGATAAGGGAAGTAATAAAAGGTCAAAGCTTAATATGGAAATATATCAGTTCCCCAAGTTGCATGTAGTTGATATATAAGTTAATATGCATCATGAACATATGCTAGAGAGAATGGGGGGAAGGAATACACTTACATTGCTGGTGGGACTCTAAACTGGTACAAGCACCATGGGAAACAGTATGGAGATGTCTCAAAAAACTGAAAATAGATAATCCGTTTGACCCAGAAATACCTCTTCTGGATATCTTTCCAAAAGAGTTGAAGTCGTCACACAAGAGTGACACATGCATGCCTGTATTTACATCGGCACAATTTATAAAAGCCAAGTCTTGAGAAAAGCCAGTATGTCCACCCGACAGACGAACGGACAAAGAAGATATGGTTTAGGCACACAGTGAAGTTCTGCTCCGCCGTGAAGACAGATAGAGGTGAGCCATTTGTGGGAAAATGAACACGACTTGAGACCACCGTGCTTAGTGAAGTGAGTTAGACACAGAAGATTAAATATCTGTCATGATATCTTTAATATGATAAACACAGAATAAAAATAAATGATAGTCAAATAAGTGAGATGCCGGG
This sequence comes from Ctenodactylus gundi, assembly GCA_004027205.1. Classification (NCBI taxonomy): domain Eukaryota; kingdom Metazoa; phylum Chordata; class Mammalia; order Rodentia; family Ctenodactylidae; genus Ctenodactylus; species Ctenodactylus gundi. The sequence goes on along the minus strand of PVKB01002664.1, from coordinate 195,047 downwards.
AGTCAGGAAGGATGAGGTAGGCTGTGCGAGGGTGAGAAGGGGGCAAGGGAAGGAATGTGTAAGCATTGTGTATCAAATACACATGTTAATAAAAATGGGGGGAGTTTTTTAAATTAAAAAACTAAATTTTTTCACATTTGTCTAAATTTATTATTATTGGTTCTATTATTTAAACTTTGAATCAAAGTCACAGCCTCTTAGAATATGTACTCTGCAAGAGATTGTGGGGAAGAAGAAAATGACAATTAATGAAAGAAAATTTCTAGAGCATACATGACGGTTAATCACACATGTGAACGTGAAGGTGTCAGGGGTATCTGACTAAATATGATTTTAGATGTGACTGGGGCTAGAGTGTCCTGTAGGTTAGCGTTGGAATTGTCAGTCTGAGTGGGGCAGACGCTCTCTACAATGGAAATGGGCAAAATCCATCCATTTAGGGCTTGGATGTAACTAAGGATGGGGGAAGAGAAGAGCGTCTTCCTCTGCCTATTTGCTGGAGCTGGGACACAGGTCAAGCACTGCCCCGGGATGACTGCAACTGAGAACATGAGCTCATTCAGCAGCTCACCTGAGATCCCAGCTCATCAACCGCAGATCACATGCCTTCTCAGCCTCTGGAACCACTTGCACTATTTTTTTTAACAATGGATTGAAGGCAGTAGATATTCTCAATAAACTTAAGGTAGGTGCATTCTCTCCCTTCTTCTCTCTCTCTCTCTCTCTCTCTCTCTCTCTCTCTCTCTCTCTCTGCTCCCCTTTTCTTTGTCCCTCCATCCCTCTTTCTCTCTGTGTCATCTCCCACTGGTTGTGTTCTCTGCATAGCCCTATACAATTCTTACTCTTTCAGGGGTGGGAAACCATTTTTCTGCCAAGGAACATGTGGATACTTATGACATCATTCGTGGGCCCTACAAAATTACCAACTTAAAAAAATTTGTATGCTATGGTGGGTAAAACATTTGATTGTCATGTACTTACCTCATCCCTAATGTGATGATTTCCTTGGCCAAGTCTAACCACATGATTCTGTAGGCCAGACACGGCCCACAAGCCTCACGTTCCCTGCCTCGGCTCTGGTCAAGACTCAAGCAAGTGGAGTAGAGAGACGACAGCCATAAAACTCAACACTGGGGAACTTCTTTACACACATTTTAAAAACATTAAAATAACTTTGTCAGCAGAAGCATATTTCCCTGAATCTTTTTAATTACAAAAGAGCCTCTTGATCTTCCAGTCCTTATCCCTTTGCTTCGATAATTTTTCCTCATTAGGATTACAAGAACCAATAAATCCAAAGAGAATTATCTTCTCACCAAATACTGCCCATCTTATCAATATGAAACAAATGCCATTTGTAATATTTTACATTTTAATATTCAATAATTACTTTCAAATGTACATGAACAAATGTTATGATATATGCTATTTTCTATTTATCCAATTTACATGGAGTAGTATGTTTGACATTCTCATAATTTTATAGGATTTTTACCACACTTATAAAAGTTTTACTTGAAAGGCATTCAACATTCTTTAGCTTGTTTCTAAATTTTGTGTTTTGAACATGCGTATGAAATATTGTTATTAATATCAGCATTTCATTATATTAAAATAAAATTCTTAAATGTGTAGGACGACTTTAAAACAGCATCGATTTATCTTGGAATGTCACCCCTAGCATATCATCCCTTCTTCTGGGGCCCATGTATTTGATCAGAGACAGGAGCTCCATGCTGCAGGTCACCTATCTCTAACAGAGCCTTGAAAGGTTTTGGGGTTCCATGAGTGGTATCCAAGGGCCAGGGGGCAACAGGGGTAGAAGTGGGGAAGGACAGCCAGAGCGCTGGGGTGGGACTAGGAGGCGGGCCGTGGCAGGCTTGGCAGACATGGACACGCACAGAACTGTGGTTGGCCTTCAGCAGCTGCCACATGACTTGTTCTCACACTGACGGCTTCCGCTACTAGTTGCTTTTCCTTAAGCAGCTACTGAAGACAATTTTACACTGCGTATGTTCATGCATATATGAGAGCCATGCACATATGTGCTGTGTTTGCATCTGGCTTAAGTAGCTGACCCCCAGGCTCCTGGGGGATGATGATTTTTACATTGTATAGCAGCCCAGACATCCACGAGGTATCCTATGGAATGGCAAAGACAAACACAGGGGAAAAAAGAGAGAGATGTTTGGCTCACAAGCCAAATTCAGTTTCACAGTGAGTCCTGAAACCAGGTCGCCATCAAGGAGGCCACTGTGCAGAGCAGGTGAGAAGCCAGTGCGTGCTCTGGCGGGACTCCAGGTAAACACGAGAGCCCGCAGTCCAGCTTCTTCACGCCCACACAGTGTTCTCTGGACCGCTGCTTCCAGGTGCCTCAGGAGTAGGTGTGCACGCCACACCACAGGCACAAGGTACAGAACTCCAGCTGATGTTCAGCAAGTTTGTTTTGACTTTGCTGAAGTACAATAGACCAGAAACTGAAGAAGAGTAGGATGATGGAAACGCATAATAGAGCCCAAAAACTCAAGGCTGTGCGCACTGCTTCTACTCTGTCCAGCCCCACCCTTCTGCTCTCCCAGCTCAAGTCTGGGGCTCAGTCCTGTCACTAACGGACTGTGTGGTCTTAGATGAGAAGGGGTGGTGGAAACAGAAAACAACTTGTTTCGAGGTGAAAATGGATCACATGTAAAGACTTCACACACACACACACACACACACACACGCACACACACACACACACACACACACACCAGCCCCAGGATCACAGTCGGATCATATTATATTTATTTAGGTCTTTGTCCAGTGTCAGGTAGTTATAACCTTATAGCTTCCTGGCTACACAAATCCAGAAAAACACCTGTTGCTTTTTACGTGAACCGTCAACCCCAGCCAAATTGAGGCTAAGAAAGGTGGTCATTGAGCCAGAACTCAGTCAGTGTCACGCTCATAACGCAGAAAGGGAAGAAGACCCCGAGCCACACTCTGCTCCTGTCGCGGGGTGGGAAGCCCAGCACTTTGGCACTGCCGCCGATTGTCTTATCATTGTTGTCATCTTATGGGAGGATGACACGTATTGTTAAAATCGCGTTCTTTTATCACCCCAACTGAATCTTGCAAATAAGTGGCACCTGACTCATCCTAAGGAAACTGTATAACTTTCAAAAGCTGAAAAATGCAAACTGGCTAGATCAAATAAAAATACTGCTTTTGATGGTGATTGCACGAATGGTACAGAAGAGTAAAGATATATCATATATTAGCTTTCAGAACTTTAGAAACAGTAGATTTTGGAAAACATGGGGGTACATTTAGCAACAGACATGTATAGGCCACCACTTCTTTCTCCTAGGATGACCACAGAACACTCTTCCTCCTGCCCAGGGCCTTCCTGTCAAATTCTCCCCAGTCCCTCTCTGCCCCCTCCTCAATGGCTTTTAGTGAGTCAATCAAGCAAACCAGTTACATTCTACTGTCCTCCGATGTGCCAGAGTGCACGGTTGCTGCAACAGCAACTCTATGGTATCATCAGTTTAATATCTACTAAACTCTACGTAAAGAGTGCAGACTTTTCGTGGTACATGGTTGTCTGCCCGTTGCCTAGCACAGCAACCATCCCACAGCGGACTGGCAGTCTTTGTCAAACTGAGCTCAACATCAGCTTTGTCTCTGAGCCTGGGTTTCTGCCAACATGTAGCATGACACCTGGCCAGAGCAGGTACGAAGGGAATGAAGAAATGGATGAGGAACACACAAGTTTGTTAGGGTTAAAAACACATGGGAGCAATCAGTATGTACCCTTTTATGTCAAGATAATCTTGGTTCCCCATTAATGGCTGACAAAATGTGAACTGTTTCCCTAACAGTTTCTCTAAACGTGCAAGAGATGAGGTCACGATTTAAACCCAAGGATGGCTGGATTTAAATGCCAGGTTCTAGACTTTATAAGACTTTTTGCCTAAGTTTTTAAGAGCTTAAAACACAGATGCTTGCAAGTGTGCTATCCTTGTTTTGTAAAAGCATATCATAAATTTGAAAGTCTCTTGAATACTAGCCCAATATTTGCTCCGCTTCCACTATCTGCCACGGGAAGCTTTCCAGCTGGAGAAGGAGTTGAAAATTCTTTTAGAGAACAAGGTTATGGTATTTTTTTGTAATATAAAGATGTGATCGACAAAATGTTATACTCTTCCTGCAATGATGTGGCTGTAAGAGGGTTAAAAACTGTGAGGTTCATCCTGTGCCCCCACCCAATTGCCCCAGTGTGTCCCCTTCCTAAGGAGAACTGGTGGGCAATTACCAGAGTTCAGGGATACACCCTTACTCTCTCTAGAGCCAGTGGCAACAGAGCTATTTTCTGTAAGAGCACAGATGGTCCCTTTATACTTGCTCTGCGACCCAAGCAGACAAACCACTCACAAAGTCAGGTTCATAGACTCCTCCAAGAAACCTTTGAGAACCAAGGTCAGCCATGCCTGTTCCCAGTGAATGCATATATAATGGTGGATTCTTTAATACACAAGATCTCTCAAACCTATTGATTTCAGTGTAGAGCTCTGCCATCCTCGGGAGGACTCAGGGTCCTTCAGCATCATTAACGATCCTGGGATAGCCAAAATATAATGGGTTGCTGGGAAGCTTAGACTGAGGCCATCTGGAATGTGTTTGGAGGCAGGACCCACCTGTGATGCATTAGGCCACAACCCCAGTCTGGCTCGGTTGAGAGAAGCTGCTGGGGCCTGCTAATCGAAGAACCTGGGGGAGTGTAATCGGAGAAGAGTGATTTTTGGAGCCCAGAGCTTGCCAGGATCTTTGTGCCTCTTGAGAGTGTGCATGCAGGCTGTCTGCCGAAAGGGTTCAACTTTTCCACATCGTGGAAGGAGAACATGGCGTTACAGAGAGGTGGTTAGTCTTTTCCCAGATACCTCCAGTGATAACAAAGAGCTGCCTTCCTCACTTCTGTCACTGGGTGAAAGATGGCCGAGCCTGGTGTGCGGAGCCTGAGGTCTGAGGTTGAGTAGGCTGAGTTCTGGCTTCTAATTTGTTCTATTTGACCTCTCTCTCTCTCTCTCTCTCTCTCTCTCTCTCTCTCTCTCTCCCTCTCCCCCTTTCTCTTTCTCTCTCTCTCTGTCATATGCACACACTTCCCCCACTCCCGTTCCTTTCCTTAGTTTATCTTATTTATGATAGCCACCACGTGTAAACACTCGGCCTGCTATGACAAATCGATAGACTGAATGTCCCAAGCAAACATACTTACGTGCTACAGTTATGGAGCCTGGGATGTCCAGGAGCAAGGAAATGTCACTTCCTCACGAGGGCATTCTTCCCTACTTGCAAACAGAAGCCTTATCATTGTGTTCCCAAATCGACAAGACTGAGCCAACTCTGGCCTCTTCCTTTGCCCATAAACACCCTAATCTCATCGTGGGGCCTGCCACTCCTATGACCTACAGTCCCCACCTCCAAATATCATCACTTCGGGGTTAGATCTTCTATATAGGAGGTAGGGAGGAAATACAGCCATTTGTTCTATAACAACTATCTTTTGAGAATCTATTATACTCAAGTATTTTATTTATTTTGGGTTTCTCTTCTAATTAATCTATAAAGAAGAGACAAACATTTTTATCTTACAGTTAAGAAATAAAACCCAAAGAGAAGGATCCTTGTCCAAAGTGACGTAAGTATAAAGAACTTGAACCAAAACTTAACTTTAGTGTGCCTGTTCTTTTCACTATAGTATGCTTAACTTAGCTTTAAAAGTAGGTCTGATTATGTAACCACAGATTCTTATCCTTTAATATTTTGGGAAAACAAATCTCAGTATATTAAAATGAATTGATTGATGTTAGCCTCTTTAGCAAAAATTTAAAAAGATATCTACAGAGGAACTTACATTAAAACTTTCAGCTATAGCAACTCAAAGGTCTATGAGAATCTGTCCCACCCCTGTGGTGGGTAAGGAACTGGAGGGGTGGAAGTAGAAAGAAACAGCCCAAGCTCATGTTATATGATAGAGTGTACTTAAAGTTTATACCCGGAGTTCTTGGATCCATCACCAAATGCCTTTCTTCCAGAACTATAACTTTACATCTAAGTTCTCATGAGACATAATGTATTTTTACTATTGTTTAAATGCAACTATGGCCTTTCTGGCAGATCAGAAAACACTCAGCTGTTTTATTTTCTGGGTTTAGGGTTTTAACTTATTAATTTCAAAACGGGATTTTTTTTTCCTCTCAAATTCTAAAATCTTAGACTAAATTCAATTTCCCAATCTAGATGCCCTGATTTGGACGACAGTCAAGAAAAATTAAGAAACAAAAAACAGAGTGACTATCAGGGCCAAATCTCAGGCCTAAGCACCTTTTGAGTGATTTGATTTGAAAAAGGCTGTCAACATACAAAGGAGGCGGGACCTCTGGCCTCTCTGTTATCACGGGCTGGTGCTCTTCCTCTACTCACTCTGAAGTAGTCATTTCTGAGCACTCCCTACATGCACTGAAATAAGGAAAGCATTTTGCTTTGCAGAATTATGTCATCTTACATACTGGGAAGGGTTATACTTGACTTTTTGATTTCACAAACACTTATGAAGTTCACATGAAGCCATGGATATAAATATTCTTTGTAACCTAAACAATATTTTTACTGTATTCAGAAATCTACGGTAATGTGCAAGTGGACTTGGAGTCAGTTGTGGCGAACACATAACTTACACTTGTATCCCACTCATTGACGTGTTCCACAACTGAATAGGATCTATTGTTTCACATCTTTAATATGTACACAGAAATGACAATAATTGAGTGTATTCCCATCTATCCTCTCTATCTACCCACCCACCTAGAACTACGATAGGCACGTCTCAGCAGTCTGTTGGAATTTCTTCTTTTGCTGTCTGTCATCAGCTGGGTTTTAGAAGCATTTGAGCCAGGGAGGGACTACTGTGTAAGTCTGTGTCTTAGTTACTTTTTCATTGCTGTGACTCAATACCCAACATCTAGGGAGGAAACATTTATTTCAGCTTACAGCTTCAGAAGGTCTCAGTCCACTCATGGGTGGGCGCCTGGAAAATGGTGGAGTCCCATTTTACACTGTGATAGGGCCACAGCTAGAACTATAGCTGCCCGGGAAACAGAGATTCTCAGAGCATGATGGAAGAGAGAGATTAGAAGGAAGGGCAGAACCAGCACACGCCCTTTCAGGTCAAACCCGAAGCATCTTCTCGGCAGGCCCCACCTCCCAACCCTACACAGTCCCCATAGGTACATGAGGCTTTTGGGGTCCACTCCAGATCCAAACCACAACAGCCTGTGTCAGTTGTAAATGAGTCTCTACATTTATATTGCATTTTTAAAAATAAATAATCTTTAATATAACCAATCAAAAACATTAAAAATCAGATTTTAAAACTTTCAGTGAATTGGGATGACAAGAAATGAACCTTATGAATAGGAAGAGGTTGAAATTTATGTCTGTACGAGCAAAAGAGAAACTGAAAAGTTAGAGAATTACACAAATGTGAGCAGGTCTTATGCATTTATCTTTGAAGTTCTACTGTTGTCTTTTGAAATACCTTCACTTCAGGGAAGCATTTTCTAATGAAACTACTATTTCTAATTAGACGGATGCATGTTTTACTGAAAGTAATTCATTATTGAAAGTGATTACTGAAAGTAATTCATCTAGAACACCTACACTTTTGGAGCATCTAAATTTGACAAATATTTTATTGAAAAAAATCAAAAAAGAAGAAAACCTGGATGATGTTTCGTGGTTCAGCCATGTGACTTATAAGTATACATCCAAAAGAAATAGTTCACTATTAGCATCTCTACGAGACTCCTGGGTACCCATGTTTATTGCTGCATTGTTTATAACACCTAACACCTCATTTATAACACCTAATCAACCTCAATGGCCATCTGTGGATGAATAGATAAAGAAAATGGGGAAGATACACAGAATAGAATATTATTCAGTGAAAGAATGATATCCTATCATTTTCAGGAAAAATGGATAGACCTGGAGGACATTACGTTGCATGAAATAAGCGACACACCGAGAGCCAAATATCGCACAGTCTTGGTAGGGACACTAAACCAAGCTGGTCCAAATACAGATGGTGATGACTAGCGTCTGCAAGGGAAGGGAAAGGGAGGCTGGCACTGCTGGATAACGTCACCAAACACCGTCACAGAGAAGGAAGCGCTAGAAGAGAGAAGCTTGAGGTTTCCAAACAAAAGGCATTAATTCCTCTGATTTATCAGCACATATTATACACCTGTATCTACCTATCACACCATGTCTCATAATTATTGAATTAAAATTTTAGAAAATATTATCCAAGAAGATGAAAACAGTAGTTATCTGGATTTGATTATTATGCGCTGTATACATGTATTGCATCATACTACTTAACTTGATAAATTTGTACAATTAAAATAAAAATAAAAATGATATTTAAGAAGGAAATAATTATTATTTTATCATGATATATTCTATTCATATATCAAATTATCACACTACTCCATACACATATTTACAATTAACATATGAACTAAAATAAACATTTTTCAAAGAAAAAAATTGCTTAATAAAGATGTTCTAAGTTGCAGAAAATTATGGCATTCATGAAATATTTGGGCTATGCACATTTTAGGAAGAATTATCTCGATTAAAAATACTATAGTATTTTTTAAAAGTTAAGTTTATCAAATAAGGAAGAGAAAAACTTGGAGAATGTGGCAGGTAATTGTGTAGGAAAAAAATAAGATTATACTGAAAAAATTATATATAAATACACATATTCCTCAGAAAACACCGTGAAGACTTTGATTAAAGTATGTGGGTATGTATAATTACTTCATGCTACTTTCTAAGTTTTGCATAAACAAAATCAAAGTGTTTTCAGGTTCCAAAAATATCACTCTTATTTTTTTAGAAAAAAGTGTATTTCTAAAAATAATCTTTAAATATAATTATCTGTAGGTTGCCGAAAGCTATCTAATAAATAATAATTTTAAAAGATAAGCAAACATACTTACTTTGGTGCACACACAAGTGTCCTAGACTGGTATAATTTACATGTGCTTTCACCTATAAAGACAGGAGGGAAGCCATACACGGCGGCCCACACCCACAATCCCTGCATTCTGGGAGACTGAGGCAGAAGAACTGCAAGTTTGAGCCCAGCCACAGCAACTTAGTGACCTAGAAACTGTCTCAATAATAATAATAACAATGATAACAATAATCATAACAAAATAAAAAAGGCTGAGGATGTAGCTAAGTGTGAAGACCCTGAATTCAATCCCCGGTACAGCAGAAAGATAAAAAAAATTTAAACTACAAGGGAAGTATCTGCCCGTCCTGTCAATCATGCCGAAAAATGGCTCTGTGGTTGTTGAAAAACATAAAACTATACTACAAAACTAAGACTCTCAAAAGCATCGCTGATGACCAAGGGGCGCGGCCTCCAACTCGAAAGGCTGGAATTGGCGAAGGAGCCGGGACTTTCAGATTTAAGGTTCCCTTTACAAGAGAGCTAACCAATCAGAGAATCGCTTGCGTGAATCCTCTGCACCAACTGCACCTGGGAGTGGGGGGACTCTGTACACAGTCTTGCTCAGTTCTCAGTTTGGGTTCAGAGAAAGAGAAGTTACAGCCCTTGGGGTCAGGCTACCGGAGAAGGCAAACGTGTGTACAATTAATTGGAGTATCAGGCAGCATGAAGTAATGACAGGTACAGGGTCATATGAAACGCAGCGCGAGCCAGAGGAAGCAAGCATTATGAGAGCGGGAGAACATCAAGCTGAGGTTGGTGTGATTTCCACGGGACACTGGTATTGAGAGCCACGGGAATGATGGGAGAAAAGGCACCATGAGCTGGTCTCCGCAAAGCGACTGCTGAGCAGAGAAATGTTTCTCTTTGAAGAACAGATCAGAGGAACACCACAAGTGCCTTAAACTGGTAGGCACATTCCCAGGACTTTAAAGAGGAGATTCAAAGCAGGCATGTACCCATCTGATCCCCACAGTGTGCAGCTGGAAGGACCACAAGAAAGGCCTGAACAAACACTTCTGGGCCTCCGCTGACACGGCCGACATCCTAAGGATGCAAGACAGCACAGAAAACAGTGGAGTTTGACTCCGGGTGCTTTGTTCCTTCCGCGAAGAACATCACCAGACCCTTCTTCTAGACACAGCCTGCCTACAAAGGGAGTGATGTGATCTCTCCCCTGGCCCTGCCTGGACACTTAGAAATAGCCAGTGGTCAGACATCGCAGGAAGCGGCTTCTCGTGGAATACAGCTCAAAGACTGGCAAAGAAGGGCTCAACTGAAAAGAGGGACATGAAGTCCTCTTTATTCCCTGGACTTGAACATCAGATAAATATGTAGCAGGAGAAGATCATAGTTCTCCTAATGTTGGCCTCTATGTTGCTCTTATTAAAGTTTGTTTTGGTTTGTTTGAGACAGAGTCTCGCCCCGTATTTGTTTGGGTTCTTTCAAAAGACAGAATTTACAGATTTTACCACAGAAAGGTCTATTAGGAAGGCTTACAAATCCGAGGATCGAGATGGTCCAAGATGGCTGCTTAGCTGTGAAGTAATCTCCCGTCCAGGACTGCAGGACAGCTGGTGAGGTGAGAGTCTGTGGCAGATCTTGGGTGAAGACTGAAGCCTGAAGATCGGCGACTGAAGAGCAGCGACGGGCAGACAGGAACAAGTCAAGACTGGAGCGAATCTGTGCTGAAGATCTGCGATGTGTAGCAAGTCAGTGTCTGTAGACAACTGCAAAGGCGAGAGCTTTCCCAGAGGAAGAGCTATAACAATTGTCCCTCTTCCTTCCTTTTATACCTTTGGAGTTCCAGTTGGCCCTCCCACATCTGGGTGGGTGCTCTTCTCTCATTGGCCAGTCCACGAATGACTCACACTCTAATCCAGACCAGTTCTTGATCCTCAATCTAGGGTGGGGTATGTCAAGTTGACGTGATCCTATCAAGAGACACACGCCCTGTAGCCCAGGTTAATCCTGAACTCACTGTGTAGCCCAGGCTGGTCTTGAACTCATGGTCATCCTCTTGCTTCAGCCTCCCATGTGCTGGGGTTACAGGCATATGTCACCAGGCCCAGCTTAGCCTTTTTGTTGCTTTTAATGAATTGTTGCATTTTATACGAAGTTTGAAAAACAAATAATTCTCATAATGGAAATGCCTTACTGGCCCTTCTAGTGAATTTGATATTTCTAGATTATATTATTAAATTTGGGCTGTTATAATAGACTATCATAACCTATGTAGCTTAGAAACAACAGAAATTTAATTTATTGCTATTTTACAGGCGGGAGAGTCTAAAATCAAAGCACTGGCAGACTCATGACGGATGAGGGCACAGCTTTAGTATTCAAATGGCTACCTTCTTAAGGAGAGTTCACATGAGGAAAAGGCAAAAATCTCTCTTGAGTTGCTTTTGTAAGGGCACTAATCCTATTTGTGAGGGCTCCATCCTCATAGTTAAGCACCTACCAAAGTCCCACCCACCGGCTAATATTCTTATATAGAGTACTAGGATTTCAACATATGAATTTCAGGGGGACACAAAATTCAGTCTATAACAAGCATCAAATTCAAAGACTTATAGTGAGTAGTGTTACCAAGTTTATATTTTGAAGGGTTGTTTTGGTAGCAATGTGAATAACCAGGGAGCAGGCATATTATTAAGTTTTGATCAAGAGACTGATGAAAAGGCAACTGTAATGATTCAGCATTCTTATGACTATTTCGTATCAGTGAAACAGACTCAAAAACTATTTGGAAAATCAAACTCATAGGACATAGAAACTAGTTGGATGTGGAATGTTATGAAAAAAGCAAAGTCAAGGATGACAAAGAGAGTTTGGGTGGATAATGAAAACAAGGAACATAGAGTTTATATGAAGATACATCTAATCGGAGGAGTGAGAGAGAAGGTGGATTTTATTTGCACCAAACTGAGTTTAAGCCTGATGGATGAACCTCCAGATTGGACATATCCAGTCGATATTTAGATACATAAATATAAAGCTCAAAGTAGTCACCGAGACAGATTGGTAATCATTGTCTTGAGGGAGCAACATACACTCTAATTGCTCTCTTAACTGTTAAAAATTTAAAGCTGTTTGTCTACAAATATGGCAGACAGCCTAGGGAGAATTTGGTAGGTGGGTAAACATTCTCTCCAGATACCCAGAAGACAAGAAATTGTGGAAATGCCAATAAAATCAGTTCCCTGCCTTGTTTTTACAAACTTTTATTTTATTAGTTAGCTGTGCCTAACTTTACTAAAGCCATGTTAGTACATGTCTGTTCTTTCTCTTAATAAAGGCAATTATATTTTAATGCTTTAGATTGAAATACTGCCAAGAAGTTCCAGGCAACATTATACAACTGTATCTGAAAATACCCAGCACCCAGTTGGCCAAAAACAACTGCCACGGAGGGACCACCCATTGAGATGGCAAGAGAGGTTTGTATCAAACAAGTTCTATCCGTCTACTGTCCTGGTGATCTAGGGGGAGAATCCACCAGGCTTGCAGGGAACCTGGATGCTACTTAGGAAGAAAAATAAAATACTATATCATGTGGAGATTGAAATACAGATACAGGATTTGGAAGGTCCAGACCCTACTTTGTTCCCAGCCAGACTTAAGGCTTAAGTCTCTTAAGAAGGTGAGTCCCTTAGCCCAGGACTCCCTCTGCATCCCTTGCCACCACAGGAGCAGTCTTTGGCAGGGCCTGACTCCTACTGAGCCAAAATTTGAAGAATGAATTTGAGTAATATCAGGCTAGTTGAGGTGTTTGATGTATTAGTCAAGGTTCTTTGGTTGCAAATAAACCGAAATCCACTAGCACTGGCTTAGGTTTAAAGACAGCTTTTTTGGGAAAGATATTGTGATATCATATAGACTCCAAGAAAAATTAATAAAGCATCAGAATGGGGTAAGTATAAAGATTTCTCGAGGGGCCAGTAAGAATTTATATATATTTTTTTCCTTGAAGCTTTTTAATGGATGTGAATTGACTCTCAATTTCTAGGTTCTAGGCCTTGAGTAACAATTTCACAGGGAAAAATCTGTCCCATTTTGACCAGCTGTGGCCAGAGGGTTCTGTAGCTCTATAATGCCAACATTGCATCCGTGGTCCTGCCTTGCAGGGCACACCCACCTCTGCAGCAAACAAGAGTAGCTAAGAAGACGTTTCAGTGAAGGCTACCACACCAGGGTGGTTGTGGCATCAATTGGCACAGGCAGTGTCAAGGTAACCAAGTCACTTTTTACTAGGTCATGCTATAATAATATCTCAGTGGTTAAGAGAGAGAGAGGGAGAGCGAGCAAAAGAGAAAGTTTATTGGTATTCCCATTGAATGTTGGCTTCAAATGGGCGGTGGCTCCATTCCGCTTGGAGCTGCCACTTTGCTGCACATACACTTTATTCTGGAGTCCAGGATGAAGAAACACACCCAACCCACAATGTGTCATTCTCCTGGCCGAGATAACCGAATAAAGGCTGAACCACGGGATGACTTTTAAAGTTTCCACGTGGGCGTGACTGTCACTTTCCCTTACATTCCACTTGCTAAGACTAATCATGTGTCTATGCGAGACATCTGTGTTGCGGGGAAAGTCCCTACTCTCCTAAGAAAGTACAGGAAGCCTGAGACAGCAAGTGGACACAAAGAATCTTTTACAAGGAAGTGGATGGGTACCATCCTTTGCAAGAAGGGTGTAAATATTGGTGCCACTAGAGCTGTGATGATTGAGGTCTTCAAGTCAGCCCAGCGTCTGATGCCACTCAGACCTGCTATACATGATGTGGCCATTATCAGCAAAATAAACATAAGCTTTGTGCTCAGCTCTTGTTCCTTTAATTTCTGTCACTGTGTCTAGATGCTCTCCACTTTCGTCACGGGGCAACTTGGCTGGACTTATTGTCTCTACCACGTGCTATTAAGTGGGGCTCTCTTGAATGGAAGATTTCTGGCAGCTAGTCGGTCATGTGGGTTAATAGTATTCAAATTTATATCTACACTGATCTTCTGTCACGCTGTCACATCAATTATTGAGAGAGGATTATTGAAATTTCTATCATAGCTAATTTTGTGTGTTAGCTTCACTAAGCCATGGAGTGCCAGACATTTGGTGAAACATAGCCCTGGGCATGTTTGGGTGGGTGGGTCTGGGTAAGATTAACATTTAAAAGACTTGCCTCCCCAAGGCAGAGGGCCTCATCTAAAAACACTGAATACCTGAGAGAACCAAAGAGCTATCAAGAGGAAACATTACGTATCTGACTCTTGTGCTAGAACATTGCTCCTGCCCTTGGACTGGAACCTACAGCAGTCTCCAGATCGGCAACTGTGGCTATCATAGTGTTGTGATTTGGATCTGGAATGTCCCCCGAAAGCCTCAGGATCTTGGATATTGTGGAATACCTATAGAACCATATACTATCCAGAGGCAGGGCTGGTTGGAAAGGGCAAAGAACTAGGCCTGACCTAGAAGGGACAGATCACTGGGACAGGACCTAGGAGGATACATGCTAGTTCTGCCCTTGCTTGCTGATTTGGCATCCTGTCTGCCACGTAATGAAGAGCTTTCCTCCAGCCAGGCCTCTGCCGTGTGCTTCCACTATTTCCAGCAGCTGATGAATGGACTGAGGCCTTCTGAAATAGTGACCAAAAAGAAGTATTTTCTCCCTTAAGATGTGAATGTTGGGTATCGTGTCATAGCAGCAAAGATGTAACCAAGACGTGATTTCTCAGCCATTATAATCCCCAAGTCCTTATAACAAATGAACAAATATATGTATACATAATATATATCCACATACATATGAGTATAAATATGCACAACGTGTATATATATATATATATATATATATATATATATATATATATATATATTGTGCCATGCCCACATGGAAACTTTAAAAGTCATCCTGTGGTTCAGCCTTTATTCGGTTATCTCTGCCAGGAGAATGACACATTCTGGGTTGGATGTGCTGTATGTGTGTACAATTACGTGTGTGTGTCTATACACACACACACATATTTGTACACACATACAGATTCTCCTGGAGGGGTTGTATTCTGATAAACCCATCATAAGTTGAAAATACCTTAAGTTGAAAATGCACTTGATATACATAATTTCCCAAATATCATAGCTGTACAACATGAAACAGTGCAGGACATCGATTGTTTACTCCTGTGATCTTGGCCAACTGTGAGTCACAGCCTGCTACTGCTGCCCGTCACACACTATTGTACTACATATTTCTAATCCAAGAAAGATCAAAATTAAACATTTGAAATATAGTTTCTGCTGAATGCATAATACTTTGCACCATTTTAATGTCAAAAAATGTAGGACAGGTGATGGTAAATCAGGGTCATCTGTATGTTTTCTAGCCACATTATCAGTGTGTGGAAGAATGTGACTCATTCTGGCCAATAAACTGTTATAAGGAGCAATGTCACTTTTAAAACAAAGCACTTAAAAGTTTGTGCATGACTTTTCTTGCCATGTTAGTCTTCTCAGGCTACCATACCTAAACATCATAAATTGGGTGGCTTAAACACCAGAAATTTCTTTTCACCATTTTGAAGGTGGGAAGACCAAGGCCAGGGAAAATCCAGCTCCTGATAAGGAACTCTTTGCAGCAGGAGCACAGCAGCTCCTTCTTGCTGTGTCCCCACATGGCATAAACAGAAAACAAGCTCCGTGGTATCTCTTTTTATAAGGTCACTATTGTGGTTTGGATCTGAAATGTCCCACAAAAGTCTCATGTACTTGAATGTTATGGATTGTGCATGAAACCATGTGCTGTTGGGAGATTGAAGCCTACCTGGAGAGGTTGATTACAGGCATGGAATGTAGTGGGGCTCACACACCTTCCACACTTGGATCTAGGAGGTGCTGATCTCTGGGCAGAGACCTGGAAGGATGTATAAGCTGCTTCCTGCCTTCCCTGGAGGACTGGTCTCAACTTGCCTTGGCTTGGCTTCCTGCTTGTGATGCTGTGAGCAGCTGCCTCCACCTCTCTGCCTCTGCCATGTACTTCAATTGCTGCCGGCCGCCCCTGCGTGAACTGTGACCTTCCAAAACTGTGAGCAAAAATAAACCTTTTCTCCCCTAAATTTGTGGATGTCAGGTATTGAGTCACAGCAACAAAACAGCAACTGAGACAGATACTACTCTCATCAGGAGAGTCCCACTGTCCCAAATCAATTGTCTCCCAGAGTCCCATGTTGGAGTATCATGTCTTCAGATTTCCATGAGTAGGGGCAGGACACAAGGACCAGTGCATGACACATCTTCCTTTCCCGGCGCTGGTACCTGAAACACCACATGCTGCAGATTATGCAGAACCCCAATGCT
The DNA here is from genome assembly GCA_004027205.1 of Ctenodactylus gundi. Lineage (NCBI taxonomy): Eukaryota > Metazoa > Chordata > Mammalia > Rodentia > Ctenodactylidae > Ctenodactylus > Ctenodactylus gundi. The sequence continues at coordinate 178,624 of PVKB01002664.1, read as the reverse complement.
GGTGCTTCCGTCGGCTCAGACCGCTGCATAGCTGTGCATGGTGGAGCATCGCACCAGCTCTGCTGCGATGTGTGGTGTAAACAGCACTCTGTTACTGTAAGCCACTCAGAATTCGGGAGCTGCATAACCTGGCTTAATGGAATAGAAGACACTAGAAGAAAAGACCAGTGTGAAGAAGAATCTAGGAACGAAATACAAGATTATAGGCACAAAAATAGAATAAATGGAAAAATATAAGACGCAAATGAAGAGTCAATAAACTCGAAGATTCTGACATATCACTTCCACGGCAGAGAAACTGCACTCCGGGGCCTAGGTCCCACAACAAGTCAGTGGAAAGAAATGCAAAAGAGCAGGTTTGGAAAAAATAAAACTCCATCTGAGCAGAGATAAAATTATCTGCTTGAAAAATCCAAGAGAAATGAAGAGTTCTTCATGGCTTCAGGTTATTGCATCAATAAACAAATTCAATTATTGCTGTAAACCTACAACAACTTAGAAACTATAAACACTATTTACAATACAACAAAAATGTGAGACATTTAAGCATAAATCATTCAAAACATATGTAGGCATCTGTTGACACATTTATAAGAGGAAATTATAAAGCTTCATTGAAGAACACAAAAGCGAGCTAAATAAGTGGCGACCTAATCTCATTTATTTCTGAGAAGGCATGCATACTGATGACATTTCCCCTAAATTAATATAAAAATCCATGTAATTCAATTTTGAATCTATGGAATACATTTTATGCAAATAAAGATGTTAATATCAAAATTTTGTTAGAGTAAGGGATCAGGAATGAGCAATCTAATGGGGAGGATTTATTTTACTTCATAGGAGTATTTGTGTAAAATCTATAATCACTGAGAAGTATGGTAGTGACACAGGATAGACAAATCACTAAAAATGTGTTTAGAAATGTGGCTTCAGAAATATGACAACCAAAAGTATCATAATGGCATTAGAAGATGGTGGAAAAAGGAAAACTCTAATCACTAAATGATGTTAAAAAACTGAGTAGATGAACAGGAAGATAATGACACGTATTGCCTTCAAAATTAAAAACCACTTCCAGAAGGTTTTAATTCATAAAAGTAAAAGCAAAACTCTAAGACTACTAAAAGGCAACAACGAAAACTGTCTCATGACTTCAGGGTAGAAAAAGAATGTCTGAAAACACACACACACACAAAAAAATACATCTGAAAGAAGAGAATAACAAAATTGAATAAACCAGAAATAGAAACATCTGTTCTGTGACAGGCGCATGGTTGAACGGACAGACGAAGTAGAGATAGAGAGAGGACATTTGTCATGCAGATGTAATAACTGTTTTAAGTGTACACACAGGAATGATACGAGTCAGGGGACTTTCCCTGGGGACAGGGAGGACAGCAAAGAGACGGCAGCTGGCAATGGCCACCATTGGCTTCCTGGAGGAACGCAGGAGAGGCACAGCAAGTTTTGCCACTTGATGACTATTATAGAAGACGCCAGTCACATACCTGGACAATGATGCTTCCACATTTTTAATTTTTTATAATTGAAATATGTCACAGTTAAAATAAAAAAATCTCATAAGTGGATAATGATGACATCCACCTCTGGCAGTCAGGACATACTGTCATGTTACCCTGAATTTCTATGGATGGAGACATGAAGAGAAGCTGTGACTAAGTCCTTCTCCTGAGTGGTAGACAGAGTTTCCCCATCTCTGTAGTACTTAGTATACAGCAGGTGCTCAATAAATGCTTGCTGAATTGAAACCATAATTTCCCAAGGTTTCTGGCTTTTTCAGACCCACATCTCCCAACACTGCCTTTACTTTCCTAGTGCATCCTACCTTCGTCCAATTTAACTCCATACACGCAGTTAATCTCTACGTAGAACTGTGTTAGCAAGAAAAGTCTCTACAGGCTGTGGTATCCCCAGGACAGCACGGTGCCTGACATTTACTAAGTATAAGCACTTAATGTATTAATAATCAGACAGTATAAAGTATAAGGTTCCCAGTGATCCCTTTTCTCTAAATTGAGCATTCAAGATTAGCCCTTTCCTACCACATCAGAGATGAAACATGACTTGGCTTCCCCTCATCCATCACTTGCCTTCTAATGGAGTAGTGTAGGTAGGTGTCTCCTCTGTCCCCTCCCCTGGCCCAGCCTATGTGAAGGCTACATGTTCAGCATCGGTGAGAGTCAAGATTGGTACCCAGCCCCACAACTAACTTCTCAGCCCTTCCTCTCACCACTCCACCTTGAGCCTTTTTCATCATCCATGGTTTTTTTCCGCCTAGGCAGAAGCACTTGGCTTGAGGAAAAGTTTGTGTTTGAGTTGATTTTAGTATTGGGCCACCTGGAGTGACAATCGGCCTACAGGGAAACTATCAGAGCAATTCATCTGGGCAGAACTCCTCAAAATTGAATCAATCCCAAATGGACCAGTTTCCAGTCCACAGGGAAACTGCCCGGTGGACAAAAATGACTCGAGGCTGCCTGACTGGTCCTTGACAGAGTCATACAGTAATCACAAAGTCAGGGAGAGCTTAACCACGACTGTCAGTGCTGAAAACCCCTGGACGAGCCTAGCAAAATTGGCCTTGATGAAATATGCCCTTGGAACATGACGACTAGGTTCTAGTTTTGTTTTCTTTCCAGTAGCTGAGGTTCACACACTCCCATCTCCCAGCACTTAACATTCCTACCCTGGGTAGCACTACTGCAATATATCACTTACACTCCCTGCTGACAATTTATAGAGGTCTTAGAGCAGCAGGTGTGTGAGATAGAAGCCATTGTCAATCATTTCGTGAAAAATGCTCCACCCTTTCAAATGCCTAATCAAGGGCTTGATGGGTTGCAGCTGGCTGCTAACCAGCCAGGACTGGAAACTTTCAAGGCAAATTGCATCACCCAACTTTGGGAAAGGATAGAGGAGAAGGTGGAGGAAAGGGGCTACTGAGAAGCTGGGTCAAGGCCAAGACACTACAGCCTCGTGGCTGAAAGTGGTGGGCGCGCTTATCAATTAAAAGGAAGTTAACATAAAATTTATGGTCTTGCCTCCATACTGTTGATGTCTGCATGGTGTTAAGCACTTGGAAGGCTCCCTTCACGGGAAAGCAGCCCCGTGAACTGACCGAGCCCCTATTTAGATAGCCCGGGGGAGCCCCTCTGAGGGCCGCACTGGGGTCCTGGCCTCCTCCTCCGAGTATATTAAATAAAGAAGAGAAACTGAGCCACTCCATGTTCGAGCCCAGACAGACTGTGAGTTCACTTCTAAGTTTGTTGACAAAATTGAGTTCACTTGGCTCGTACAGAGTATCTCTTCCTTCGCCCTTCCCTTTTCAGAGCTTTTGCTGCCAAAAATAATGCCCCGAGCAGGGTGGCAGTAAGCCTTTAGCCCATCAACTCTAAAAGCCCACCAACATTCATTTTTTTCGTTTCAACAATTTACATATATTAACCTTTTATTTTAAAAAAATCCCCACAAAGACTTTGCATATATTTTTTTTGATCCAGACTGCCGTAGTTGCAAAATCTACTTAAAAATGCCATCATTGTATCAAAAGCAGGTCCTGAGCCTTAAAGTTAAGCCAAAGAGCTTTGGGAAAAGTGGCTTTTGTCCCTGGGTAAGGTAGGCCTGACACAGTGAGGAGCCGAACCCTCCCTCTCTCAGTTCCTGAGCCTTAAGGAAAGCATCCAGTCGAAGTACAGGTAGGATTTATTGTAAAGTAGATGCAGGAAGAAGTAGGCCTTCAAGTGAGAAAGTCAGCAGTGCCTTGCTGACATACACAGGAAGAGGAAGTTTGGCCACGTTTTTATACACCCAAGAGTTACTCCTAGGTCCTGGGAACCATGGTGATTTGACAGTCACTGACATTTTTCTTTGAAACTACTTCAGGATGTTGATATCCTTATTTCTTTCAGGTGGTCAGTGTTCCCTCAGGGGGCCTTAAGCACCTAAGAAATGAAACCAGAGCTTGGCCCAAGTAGGTGGACCTTTAAGGAACGTTCCTCTTTCTGGTATCACTGGGTGAAGACCATGGCATCTAGGAATGCCAGCCTTGTTTTAGAAATACATAGCCAGGAGGCTGGGTATCTGGAGGGATATGGACAAGGTGTAACTTTGACATGCCCTGTGCTTTGTAGGACCACTGTGGATCTCAGCCTAACGAGTGGCTATACTCGCCAAAGTCTCTGCTTCTTTTCTCAACATAACTGACGAAACTTGCTATTTTGGACCCTGATGTCTAGTTACTTGCCTGACAGCTGTGGTCTTTGTAACCACCAATAGATGCTGATGTGCTACTTCACAGAGACCCCAGGTACACCCAAGTCCCTATCAATCCTGACTGACTCTCAAACACGAGCTTTCATTTCCATTCCTCCTCAAGCCTCCTGCCTCCTCTCCGCTTGGCTCCTGACCTCAGCTTGGCCACCCAGTACATCCAGTGTGAACTAGCTCATATTTGACCCTGGCATCTGACCTCAGTCAAGTATACACCGTGTTTTCATCTTTGAACAGGCTCTGGCAGCCCATGGGACCTTTGTTTATGAGGTTTTTTTTAAAAAAAATCTCCACTCAATTAGGACTTTCTGGAAGTTGCAGACTATCTTTTAGCCATACTTTCTCTGTCATAACTCAAACACAAAGCGGAATGTCTTGTTACTCTCTGTGTCACTGTTCTCCAGACATGTATGATAGCATTTACCCATAAAAGATTCAGAATCAAGGAGCATACATTCTAGTATGGGAGCAAGAAAAGCAAACTTAAGAAATGCCACAAGGGACACAAATAGAAAGGCCAATATGGAAGGGACAGCCAAGGCGCAAAGAGCCAGGATGCTGTGAGAGCCACGAGGATCAATGAGAACTTGCTTAGAACAAGGGATACATCGAATACAGCCAAGACCAGAAGGTGGGTCTCGCAGTAGCAGGAGCCGATGCCAAGCAGGCAGAGAGAAGCCAACCTGTGGAGAACTCCGAAGACTAACGTAAGGATGAGAAGGCATCTTCACAAGCACAAAAACTTTATTTCAAACCTCCAATAGTCTGTTCAAACCCCCTTTGTTTAATAATTGCTTCTACAACAAGTCTCTTGATACTGCTAAGAGCATTTTTCCCAATTAGTTAGAAAAAGACTCAATTTAAATTTTCATTGCAAATCAAACCTCTCTTTTTACAGGTTTAAATGGTTAGTGTCTTTCCTTTTTATTATATTTATTATATACGTGAATTCCACATTCCATAACACATTAGAAACATACGGCTTGGGGAATCAATGGCCATTTACACAAATTTTAGTCTCTCTTCTCTTTATGGGACTGTGCTTCCTTTTTCTCCCCAGTTGCCAGCAGAGTGTGGCCAAGATCACAATCGGTCAGTGAGGTTCAGTGATGAAAGGGAACTGGCCTTGCTTCGAGCGCTCCCGGGAGGTGGAGGGGCCTCACTTGCCTGAATACATACAGGCACATAGGTGTCTTCTTTTACATCATTCTCTCCCTTTCCAGCGGACAAAGTAAACTGGGCCCTGACTCCTGGGGTCAGCATCTGAGCAGTCTGTCCCTTCGTGTGCGTAGGGGTGAAGAGGGGGCAATATTTATGGTCTAGGCTTGAGAAAATTTGAAGAAGCCATTTGTTTCTAATGGAAAAAAAAAATATTCTAACTTTTAAAGATCTAGTTTGTGGCTCCCAGCACCGCAGGAACACGGAGGCCGACGCCACTGGTGCTCTCTAGGGTTGGGAAGGAGGCAACGCTCACTTGTCTCTCTTGTGGCTATTTTGTGAAGCGTTAGCTGTCACTCTCTGGGAACGTTTGAATCCAGCTTGCTTCACAGGAGTTGTTATTCGTCCATTACCACATAAGTGTATACGAACTGCCCCCAAGGCTCGGCAGCTTAAAAAAGTAATCAGGTATTACCACACATGGGTTATGTGTTCAGGAATCCAGGAACAATTTAGTTGGGTCATTTCTACTCCAGGTCCCCTGTGAGGCCACAGTCAAGCTGGTGATAGAGGATTCGGTCATCTGAAAGTTGGTTGTATTCAAAGTGTTGTTATGCGTACAGCGGCTGGTCTGGGCCCTTGGAAGCTGTGTAAATCTCTCCTTCTAGTTAGTTGCTCAGGCTCTCATGACATTCCAGTATTTCCTTACAGCACCTTGCCCCAATCTCAGCATGCTGTCCTTCTGGATGAGAGGTCTTCTAGAACAATCTTCAGTCAAGTCACTCTACAAAACACCCAGTTAGTTGTTTTGTTAAGAAATATGTACCTTTGGCCCTGACACTAGGGAAGGGCAGCATGTTCCCAGAGTGGCCCTTATCATCTTCACTCCAAAACTAGAGAAAGAGCCAATCTTAGTTACTTTTTCATCACTGTGACCCAATACTCAACATCTCCAACTCTGGAAAGATTTATTTTGGCTTACAGGTTCAGAAAGTCACAATGCATGCACAGGTAGGTGGCTGGAAAATGGTGGAATCACGTATTAGAGCTGCAGCTAGAGGCAGAGTCAGAGCCAGTGCTTCAGAGACAGAGATCCTCATGGCAGTATGGCCAAACTAAGAATCCTGGGAGGAAGGGCAGAACCAGCATGCATGCCTTCAGGTCAAGCCCCAAGCACCTGCCCCTTCCAGCCATGACCTACCTCCCAAAAGTACACAGTATCCGTAGGAACGTGAGGTTTTTGGGGGACACTCCAGATCCAAATTGTGACAGCCCAACCTCTTGTCCTTCAGATTCCTCAGAGACAGCTCGGGGAACATATGTCTCTTGAACGAGAACTTTGTAGCCCACTCTCTCTAGCTGCTATGGTTTGAATGTGTCCCCTCCGAACTCTGGAAGTTGGACCCCACTGGCCAGTGTGATAGGTACTGAGAGGTAGGGCCTGTCAGGAGTGTTTAGGCGTTGAGGGGTATTCCTTCCTTCGTGAACAAGATCAACATTGTGTGAAAGAGACTTCATGTATCACATGCCTCTTGCTCTCTGCCATCCACCGGGTGAGGACACATTGTTCCTTCTCTCTAGGGGATACAACAGCAGAGCGCCATCTTGAAAGCAGAAAGCAGCACCAATCAGGCAACCACCTTGCTAGTATCTTGATCCTGAACTTCACAGAACTGGGAGAAAATTAATGCTTCTATCCACTTTCAAATATTTTGTTCTAATAGCACAAATAAAGACATTAGCCTTGGAGTACAGAGGAAGCAGAGAAGGGAAAATGCTACTAATATTATTTTTTAAAAAAATTTCTTTTCAGCACAGTATACACTTCAAGGGCAAACAATTGATGTTGAACATATCAATAGCCATAAAACCCTCAGTTCTGTATAGAGTCTTCTCAACCTATTTTGTACCTACCTGTTGAAAATTTGGTACAGAAGAGAGAGAGAGAGAAAGAGAGAGAGAGAGAGAGGACCCATTCCACTCAACATTTTGTTTAAATCCGAATTGAGGATTTGAACAATGAAATGTCACACTACCCCTGTGTTTTGCAAGTCATTTGTCTTCAGTTTCCCTAGAAGCAGACCTAAGGATTAGGATTTGAATGCAAGCAGTTAATCTGGGAAACACTGCCAGGGATTATATACCATACAGAAGTAATAGGAAGAGAAGCAAAAAAGAAGCCAGCCCAGAGATTATTAAGTGCATTGCTACTACGTGCAGCTTTAGAGGAACTTCTGGAAATAGCAAAAAACACCTACAGCCCAGACTGTAGCTAGAGACTCTGCGTTTCATTCATCAGCCCCCTGTTCATCATGGACTGAGGGCTGCTCGCTAGCCTTCAATTAGCTTTCTGAAGCTTCTGGCTTGCCCTGCTTGGAAGTATAGCACCATGCTAGGGGCAGCCACCATCTCAATTTGCTCAAGCTTGAAAAGGTTGACACTCAGGAGTTTTACTTATAAAAGTCCCCAGCACATTAAAATGGCTGGTTGCCCTACCTCTAGGCAGAGAGCTTTGAGTACTAATAAAAGCTAATATTTTTAGCTAGAGATTTAATGCCAAAGAGTCCAAGCACCAGCTGCATCCGTAACACCATGTAACCTTGGCAATTTTAGAGCAAAGTTTCTGTCCTCCCTGTGCTGTCCTTCTTGAACCAAATACAAAGGCCAAGGGAAAAATCCATTGTTTCATACATGTTGATGGGTTAGAAACAAAAGAAACCAGAAGTCAGCATCTCCATGTTTAATTTTTAAAGGCCGATGTACATTGAAGAAAACAGAAGAATATCAGTAAGGAGAAACTAAGAATGAGAAATTTTAAAGACAAAAGTATAATTTTCTCTTACGAGCACATCATGGCACAGCTCAACGGCAGAGCCATGGAGAAGGATCCGTGAAGGCGGGCTGTGCTCCGTGGAGGATCAGGATGCTGCTTTCCTAAAGCTCGTGTGCTATTTGGAGAGGGCAGAAACAGCAAACACTAAAATATATGAGCGATGTTATAAAGAAGAGAGATCGAAATGACCTGAGAGGACAGTGATTTTGTTTTTGTACTAGGTGATTTGAAACCTCCACTGAGAACATACTTGTGCACAGAGCTAAGGAAAAACAGAGTTAAGATCTGGAGAGATGATCTCTCACAAGAAGATACCCTTTGTGCTGGACCTGCCCGAGACCTTGAAGCCACTTTACAACCCTTGAGAAGAAGGAAGTCCAGATAGTAGCGACAACTATATACTTAGCAGGTCAGAGGCTTTGAATGAAATTGCTAAGGAGGAGAGGAAGGAGGATGGAAAAGAGGTAGTGATGGCGGAGAAGCAAGAGCAGAGGAAAGGAGTTGCTGTCTCGTCTTGTTCCTCTAAATACGTGAACTGCCTCAGTCACTACAGAAAGAAGAAAGTTAGATGAGAATGTGAAGAATTTATTCCTTGGGTCCATTTACAGATAAATGCAATCCTCGCTGGAGCGCCAGCAACTTAGCATTGTTTTCTTCAATTGATTTGTAAAGAAAAACAAGGAGGATGAGGTGGATTGGGGTAAGGAAGGAACTACTGAAGTAACACCACAGTGGAGTGCTCACCTGGGGCTAGAACTTGATCCTTTGATCAGTAAAATCTGTTCTTCCCTCCTCCTCCCCTGGCTCTCCTTCCACTCCTAAGCATTGCACCTTTCTGGGCTCCAGGGTTCATGTACTCATTTGCCTGTTTCTCTAATAATTGTTGAACACCTGCAATGTATGTAGGAGGCTCTGCAGTAGGCCCTAAGGAAGCATGTACTTGCACACAAACATGGTATGATTCCTACCAGTAAAGAAGCCCGAGATACCATGGAGGAGATGGCCCCAGATACACATAATTTGCTAAATGAGGGATGGGGAGTCCGGGTGCGGTGCAGGGAGATGGTGGGGAATAGGTGTGCTGGGCGTGAGCACAGACCACTGTGGGTTAGTTACTCGTGTTTCGTATTGATGTGGAGCCACTCTGAAAAAACGTCCACAGCTTATGGAGCCCCTGAAGGGGGTCAGAGCAGTCTGTTGGAAGGCTGATGTGTCTATGTGTCCCGTGGTGCAGGGAGAATTTCACTGATACTGTGGCATCTCTAGCAACTTCCGGAGGACACCATTAAGCTCTTGTCCTGACTCCCAGTGGAAGCCCACCCACTCTGACTCCAGCCGTGCTAGCTAGCTTTTCATGTCGCTGTCCTCCTCTCTGAGGCCTGATTTTTCAGGCCAACTCCATTTTGATGCTTCTCTGTGAAGGGTCCTAAGTTATCTCTCTGTTATACTTTTCCTCTTCTGCTAAAACCAATCTGTCCAGTTCCTTAGAAGTGGCAAGGGCAGCGAGGAAGGCGTTAATATCAGACTGAAAATACAGAGACTCCCATTCAATCTCCTGCTTATAAAACTAGGAGACTTTGTAAGCTGAAAGACCTTACCTCCCTCTGGACCTCAGTCTCCTCATCTGTGAAATATAAAAGGAGCTCTGCCTACCTGGACTCAAGATAATGACTGTAAAATGCCTTGCAAATTGTGAGGCCATCCCTCACGCGTGTTTTTGCTTATGCAAACGTAAGGGATTGTCATTAGTATGCAGAATCTTCCTAGCTGATGTGTTTTTGCAAGAGTTTGGCCAGACGCCTGGTTAAGATATGTCCCAGCTGAGCAGTTTCTTCCAGTGCAGCCTCATCCAATAGCCACCAAGGGGATAGAACGGGCCTTTGGGATTGGTTTTTACATAGCTGGAATCATTTCAAAGCATCAGATTTAAGGGGAAAAAAAGGTGAACTCTGCCTTATTTGCTTTCAGTCTACTTCCACCAGTGCCTAAGAAGCATTGTACATGTATGCTTTCAAAGTTCAAATAAAAAGATGGATCTCCTATTACTTTTTAAAAGATCCAGGATTTGCAAAGAATTCATGTATCACTGACAATCCTGATGAACCGCATTGGAAAGGTGAGCTGAGGAAGCAGTTTTGGTTAAACAGGAAGTTTCTCCGGGCTGATAATGAAGTGTAAAGCTTTCTCTTTGACTCTTAGAAAAATATAGCTTAGATCCAGTCAATTAATCAATCAATAAATCCTTGAGCAAACAAACATAAACTTGAAAGGAAAAAAAAATGATAAAACAATCCAAAGGCTTCAGGAGAGTATTCCCAAGTGACAGACACTTGAGAAGGAGCAGGTTGGGGAGGACATGATGAAGTCACTTTGCTCCAAGCGTATTTCAAAATTCTTTTGTGAGAGGCCACATTGGAATTTGGATATGCAAGTCCACAACCCAAAAGTGGCAAGTAGAGCTGTGTCAGGTGTTGGCACAATGACACAGGGAAACTTGAAGGAGGCCAGTGGTTAGAGATCAAACACAAATGAGTGCCCACCAGAGAAGGCTTCAGGGGGGCAGCCAGAAAGGTGGAGGAGAAGCGAATGAACGTGAAGTCAGAATCAAAGCAAGAGTGAGGCACAACCCAAGGCTTGGGGTCAGCCAGGCTAAGGGCTGCAGGGTACAGCGAGAACTTGGGTGTACCTAATGGGTCTAGCACCATGAAGGTAATACTCACAAGAGCCACACTGCTGGAATTATAAGTTGGAACCAGGTTGCAATGGGATGAAATGAGACAAAGAAGGAACCAAAATCAATGTGAAGACAGAATTGACTTTTTTTTCAAGAAATTCAGTGATAAAGAATAGGAAAGAAAGCTGTAACTATCTGGAGGGGGAATGTGAATTCCAGAGAGTAATTTTACAAACAGGAAGAGATTGAGGCATGCTTGGTTATTGAGGAAAGTCTGGTCTAAAAGGAAAAGTTGAAGATATAGGGGAAACAGGTGTAAAATTTCTAAGAAGAAAAAACATCAAAACCAAAGCACACCTCAGGATCCCTTGCTTCACCTGACGGTCTGAGAGTGCATCTCAGAGGAGAAAGCACCTGAACCAAGCCATATAAAGACTGAGAAAAAACTGTCCGGGCAGTGAGGAGGATACAGAAAAACAGAGCTTCTCCACTGGGGTCTCCAAAGCCTGCCTGGATTGAGTGGAAGAAAGTGCACTTACGTAACATTTCTTGGGGCAATAATTTTTTGAAACTCTTTTAAAAACAAAGTTTGGTTTTGCTTACATGAAGCTTATTTGTGTGTCTCCACCCAAGGTATATTTCTCATCTAGATTAATTCCTTTAGCAAATGTACATCCAATTACAGTGAGTCTTAAATTCCAAGTGTCTGCAGTTATTTGGATAATGCAATCAGTTGCCTTCCTCCCTGTCATATGTACTCTGCATTTCATAAGTGAGTTAATTTTCTCATTATTATCATGGTGCAGCCTAATTAGGACAGACTCATTGCAGCCAAAGAAGAGAACTTTGCCTTTTAGGTGGTCAGGTCAGAACACACTTGATGAGATACATATTTTTCACCAGGCCCAGTGGCACAGGCCTGTCATCCTAACACACAAAACCAAAATACGATCAGGGATGTAGCTCAGTGCAAAGGTCCTGAATTCAATCCTTAATAACAAATAAATAGAAAGAAAGCAAAAAGAAAGAAGAAAAAGTGTTTTTTACTGGCAAGAGATTGAAATCTGGATAAAAAAGGAAGTTCAAGATACAATGGGATGTGGTATACACAAGGGGAATCTAACTATTAAAGATAAAAATGCTTTTCAAATGTAATTGTTATATACCAACTAAAACTTAATACATGTAAGAATATATTAATTTACAAGTAGGTACACAGCATAAAATTCAAGGTCTCTAGCAATTTAGGAAACATTTGCTGGGGAAAAAATGGCATTTTCCAAAATTCAACCTGTAATAGTTTCTTTAAAATACTAGTCACTAAGTCTACACAGTTAAATCAGTACCTTTGATTATTTTTGGTGTCAAAGTATATCAAAGTAGTTCTTGTGGAAAAGATTGAAACCGTGAAACAAGAGGTCTGAAATTGTTTACATGTTTTGACCCAGCAGATTATTCATTAGGGAATTTATTTTAAGAAAATAATCTAAAATATAAATATATATATGCATACACATGCTTATACCTCATTTTCAAGCAAGTAATCAATAAATCCTTGTGCAAACATGAGCTAGAAATAATAAATAAAATTATGCATAATATATATTACAGATATGAACACTTGAGTGCAAGAAGTATCCCATATCCATGACTCAAATCAGTTTCTGGCTCTGAAGCCAAGTCTTCTATGGTCCTGAAAAATTAAGTCTCAACTAATAAGGTTTTCCTGTATGTAGGTTTATATTAAGATTTCAGATTGGTGCATACTGTGAAGCTTCATGGGTTTAAAAGAGCTTGGAAGGAAATTATCCTTTACTTCATCGCCATGGTGCCATGAGGGTCAGCTTCTCTCTATTGCTTCTGTGTCATCTGTAGGGCAACGGAAGCTCTCAGAAGACCAGAACAGTTTTCTCTGGGTCCCACATCAGGCATAATCCTTCTTACTAAAGACAATCCATTTTCCTAATCTTCCTGCCAGAGTCGAAGACCTTGGTTTCCTTCTTTCTTGCTACTCTTGGGGACAGAGTTTTCTCTCCCCTTACTTTCCCTCTCTTCAGGTGGCTTAGAAAATGACACAAATACAAACAGAAGAACCACGCTTTCACCTTGATATTCCAGAACATTCCACCATGCTACCATACATCAGATGCCCTTATTGACCTCTCAGCCCACCCTTATCCACATGCCCACCTGAAGCTTTTGAAAACTAAAGTCAGGAAAGGAAGACTTCTGTAGATGCCTGTGCTCTTATCCAAAGCCCAGGCCACATTTAGGCTGGAGTCAGAGTAGCCCCTCTGCATTCAGAAGGATGGTCACAAGAACAGAGAAAAACAGAATATCATTTTGAAATACAGACATGAAAATTAACATGACAGAATAAATAGTGAATCAGAAACACCAAAATTGTCTCATAGTAATAACTTGATCACATACCACTCATCAGAACAGACCCTTAACAAACATGATCATGATTTAATCCACATAATAATCTTTGATTTAATATCATATAACCAGAACTAATTTTGAGGACAAGGCATTACCCCACATGGATTGTAAAGTCCAAAAGGAATCAACAAATACGAAAATGTCTGATATGTTTGGGTAGGAAGATTTTGTGTGTGTTATTTTTGTTATAAGAAGGATTATGTAAAAAACATTAAAATGAAATGGAAGCTAGAGGAGAAAATACTTCAAGATTTGGAATGAAAAGTGAAGAAGTCCTTCTAGATTTTTGCCTCAAAGGGTTGTGTTGATATTTAGTTCCAAAAATTCAAAGTCATTCCAGCTGCTGCCATTATCAATGAGTTTAAATAGCAAAAAAAAAATGATTATTTCCCTCTTGATTTAATCATCTGGAATATAATAAACTTGTCGTCTATTTCTCTAGATCCTAACCATCCTTCAGGTGCTGGAGACAAATTTGGAAAGAATTAGTCAGTGAAGCTTCAGATAAAATGTGAACCATGTCTGACCCAAGAGACAGATGTGTTTTCAGGAAGAGAAAATCCCATTTGTGAACGCCCTCTGTGTTCTGGCACCATTGCAGATGTTGTATCATCACCATCCTCTTCATGACCATCATCATATTTAACGGATTCTACTGGATCCATTTTATTGATGTGGACCTGAGACCCCAAAGGTGAAGCAATTTGCCTAATGTCATTCAGTGGCTGAGTCAGAATTCAAACTCAAGTCTGGGCCCAGAACTCACTATTTTCTATGGTATTATATTTCCTCTCCCAGAACTGGCTTTCATAAACAAGTCCATTCTGTCTACTCCGCATAGTTTAAGAACATAAAAGACTTCATTATTACGAATTAGTACAAATACCAAAGAATGTATAGTACTCTCAGAGACTGAGAAATTGGGTGAAAGAAAAGAACCTTCCGTTTTGTCTTTTCAAGCCTAATGTTCCCTAGACAATTACTTAGTCACAGAATCACAGGGCTCCAGGCCACTTGCTAGCTTTCTGTTGTTGTGACCAATACCTGAGAAAATCGACTTAGAGAAAGAAGTAATGATTTTTGCTCACCATCTCAGAGGCTGCAGAGCAGTGCCACTGGAGTCACTGCTTCCAAGCCTGTGGCAAGGTAGAAGCATCACAGCCAGGGGTCTGACAGAGCAAAGCTGCTCATCTTACTGTGGCCAGGAAGCAAAGACGACCGAGTAGAACAAATGGACAAAGCAAAGAAAGAGGCAACGAAGCAGAAAGGAACGCACCGGGGAGCAAGAGGCGTGCCCAGGTGACCTTCTTCCCGCACCTGGGCCCCGCCTCCTCCTGATAGCCCATTCAGCCAAAGAATCCATCAATGGAGTAATCCACTTAATGAAATCAAAGCCCCGATCAAGTCAGTTCTCTAAATGCCATGAGCTGGCAACCAAGCTTGCAACACAATGAGTGTTTCAGGAGACATTCTGGATCCCAACCCTAACAGGTCAGTTGCACTACCTCGTGCCTGAGACCAAAGAACTGGACTCCATGGGAGAGCTAAAGGGATCTATTTTCAGGAGGAAAGAGGGTACTCTGTAAAGCTGTGTGGACAGATGTGCTCAGTGAACTAGTCACAGGAGAAAGAGGAATTTACAACCTTCCTCAGCAAATCAGAGGACTTAAGATGGCAAAGACTCAAGGAAACATGACTTTGTTCTGGAGCATTAGCACCTGGGGAACATCAGAAGGCTGGCAGCAATGTGACAGCACCTGAGAATGTCAGCAGACCTCAGCAGGGATGAGAGGTCCTTTGGGGTTCCAAGCCACATGAGAAGGGCCACTTGAATGAGAGAGAAGGCCTGAGCCCTCCACAGAGCAGGTACTGAATCTGTGTATCCCACGTTAAACACCAAAGATAGCAGAGGACTGGAATTCACTCGAATTCCCCTGGGAAGGACCTGTGTCTATCCTCTCTGTCTTAGCAGAAAAGACATAGCGTGTCTATGGCTATACCACCCGGAACGTGCCCAATCTTGTCAGAAAAGAAATGGCGAAATCAACAAGGTTTTATTTACTCCGGGAGCGTTTTCTCTGTAAGTATTATCTCTACTGGTAGTGTTGTTGGTACGCAGTAATTACATTCAATCTGAAGGAGTTTATATGCAAAGACACAAAGCGTGCCAAGGGAACAACAAAGGACAGCGAGGCTGCCCAGGACAGCAAGCAGCTTCAGGAGGCATTCACAAGCCGAGAGAGGTGTTACTGGAGTCTGCAGAGATCTGGCACCATCGAAGGAGAGTCCAGAGACAGAGTCCCAGGGTGCAGACCTGGCGATGGGCTAAAGAGCCTGCAGGAGCAGGTGGGGAATATAGCCAATAAATTGGGGGTAATTAGTATTAAGAAAATAGGTATTTTTTTTTTTTTTTTTTGTCCATGGACTGAGGCCTGGAAACACAAGAATTGCATGGAGAGATGCAAAATCTAAGAAGCTTAGAAATTTGGAATTTTGAAATATAAGAACCTCATGCTTAACCCATAAAAAGATTATAATTTGGTAAACTTGAGATTCCCCTTCCCATCTTTGCAGCTGATTGAATTTGCCTCCTACTTAATTATGTGGAGCATGTTGAGTTGGTTTATTTGTGCTGCCTTCTTTCAGCTTTCCTCAGACAGGATTCTTAGAAACTGTGGTGGCGTGCTTACTGGCATCATCCTTTGTCTAGACAAGCCCATCTACCATGCATGGGGAAGACATTAAGCCCTGGGATGAGTGTTTCTACACCAGCTAAAGACAAAGCCTATTGGCCACCTTGCGGGCCATTCCCAAGAACCAGTTGCTCCTGAGATTTCTTTCTCCTTGTCTTTCTCAAAAATATACATAGAAACCACACAGGTGCCTGGATAATGGCCCCGAGTGTGTAGAATGCAAGACCCAGGGATCTGATGACCAAAAATAGCTGGGTTCAATCAGCCTTGGCTCTTGGAATGGTTCTCATAAAAAAAAAGTGATCAAGGGAGGTAAACTCCAGTAGTAGCCACAGGACCAGAGAGGCAGAGGAAGAAGCTAATGTCTTTAGAGCTGAGGGAAGCTGGAACTTCAGCAGGCCTGCCCGGTAAGAACTGGGACCACAAACAGAGGATTATCCATTGGCAACCAGAACCATGCAAGAGATGCGAGCCCTGCTAGAGATCCTACACAAAGTAGTACTCTGATTTGCTTTTTTCTCTTGTCCCCTGACCTCCTGCCTGGGTCTCCCATAAACCCGATCTGATATGTATCCAGTTGGCAAGGGCTATGCAAAATTATATGCCTCTGCAGTGTAGGGCAGAGTGAGAAAATATGATAGGATGGACATAAGATCAAGCAGCATGATCATACATGATCATGATCATACACCATGCAAATGCTCACCCTCCACTTCTCTGAATTTTTCTCGTCAATGTTAACAATGAACTGCACACTTCCAAATGCCATGGTTAATTCTCATTTCTTATCTTAAATTCTCAACAGCCTCTACATCAACTAATCACTTTTTTTCTTCTTAAAGCATCTTCTTCATCTGGTTTCTGGAATATTCCCCTTGGCTGCTTATTTTTCTCTTCTGTCATTTCTGTAATCCTATAATTCCCATGTATCTTTTAGCTTGGAGAGGCTCAGGAGTCTTTTATTTTTATTTTATTATTACTTTCTATGCACACTTGCCTTCAGATGATCTCATCTAGTCTCCAGGGACTCCAGTGCCCATTGTCCAGACACCGTCACCCTGAAATGACAAATTCCCCTCACCTCTGAGATGTTCCCACTGGTGTATATCCAGTTGTCTGACAGGCAGCTCTGGTTGGATGCTAGTGGGTATCTCAAATAAAATGTGTACTAATATCAAAAATGTTTTTCCCACAGATCTTCCCTTTTCCTACTACTATGCTTTCAGTAGATGTAAATACACATAGACTCTAATAAATATTATGACTACATTTTCCACAATTATTATGATGTATTTTATAAGCATTGTATTCAACAAACACTGGCAGGGAAGCTGAGTAGCCTTGTACTAGTCACTAAGAAAACAAAAGTGAATCCAGCGTGGTCTTACTTGACCTCAAGGAAGGAGAAACGGGAAGGATGATGGTGCCTGTCTGTGGATAACATCATATCCTCCCTCTGCTCAGCTTTAAGTTCCTTGACAACTAGCACTTTGTTATGGTTCTTTGAGTGGAAATACTGGTGAGTTTGAGTAAGAAGCAGGATCTTGGAGTGTCTTCCAGAAACCAGATACATCCAAATAACCAAACCAAAGAAAAGGTGGGGATCTCATCAGAGATTTGCAAGGCCTTTTCTCTCCAGTGTTCTAAGCACCAGACTCTCCAACCTTCATCTTCATGGAAGCCATAGACTTGCGAAGTAGAAGGGTGGCAAAATAAATAACCTCAGCGAGCCTCGGGCTTCCTGTCTGTAAACAGATAACTAATACACGTGATATGGTTATGAAGATTCAAAAGCACAGTACACAAGAAGTAGAAGGCGAAATGCTCAGCAGCAAGGGAAGCCCCTGTGCTCAGTGGATGCTTACCATTTTTGTTTTTATTATCATTGATATTTCTTCAAACTCCTCATCTTGTGTGTTGAAGGAATTTAGTGCCCAGGATAGGGCAAGAAACTTGCCTAATATCACCCTGGAAGTTGGGCGGGAACAGTCTCCAACACTGGCCGGCATATTGCCAGCCTAGCACTATCTTGACAGCATCATTGTGCCTCTTGATAAGGTTGATTCTCTGGTCTCATAGAACCTAAGAATCATCATATTTTAAGGCATCTTCATGCTCTAAATGATTCACCTTCCACCACATAACTACAAGCCAGGCTTATTTGTGAAGTAATGGACTCACTTATCAGAGCTCATTGGAGGCAGCCATGGTAGAAACCTTCTGGAAACATCTCTAGTTATACAAAATTCAAATCTGCCCATCCCAAACAGGGGTCTGTGTGTTTTGCCTTGAGAAGACATGTGGTACTTGAATCAACCAATGTGCTTTTTCTTCTAACAGCTTTGAGGCAGTTAAAGAAAGATTTCATCCCACTGAGTTCTCCCTTCTGAAGGCAAGTGTCCCCATCCATTCCAAGACAGAAGCCTTGTCATTATTCCAGATTTTAGTTTTCAATATTCCCTAGCATAGACCTTATTAAGTGCTCGTTCTCTTATTCCACCACATTACTATTTCTCAAACCATTCCACCCACTCCACCTCCACTGCCACCATCCTATGAAAGTTTCTGGTCACTGTTCAGCAAAATAATTGCAAATGCCTCATTGGCTTGGTCTCTCTCCCCTACTCATTCTTTTCACTACACTTACATCTACACTTACAGGGAAAGTGACTGATATAAAACGCAAATCCAACCTTGTCGGTCAGCTCCCCTTCACTTAAATGAATTTGTAACTCCTCAGCAAAGTGTACGAAGACCTCTGTGACTTATGATGCCTTTGACCTTTAATAAGCAGTGAATCGAACTTTCGAATTCACGTTTAGAAAAGGAAGTTAAACAGCCGAACTGGAAAATGAGAGTGATCATAATCTGGGTAAGGGGAATGGAGTTGAACCACAAAGGATAGATTTGAAAAGCACTTCAAAAAACAAACTCCTATGGAAATGAAGGCCTCTGATCCCTGTCATCAAAAGATTCGGCTGATCAAAGCAATGCTGGAGCCACTCGCTGAGACTGAGACACCCAGTAGGCGCCGCCTGTGTGGCTGAGGTGCTAGATCGATCCTTAGTGCATCTCCCACTGGCATGTCAGAAACATGGTCACAAACAGAGACGAGAGATTGCGAGGAATTACTACAGCCACTTACCACTAAAGCATCCTGGTGTGCAATCACCTATGTTGGTGACTAGAAGGTTTGGGTGATTCTTACTGAGCTACAAATGAAATAAATTCTGAGTATAAAAGAACAATAAACAATCAGCCCTTGAGTGAACTTGGAGTGGGAAAAAGCCTTTTAAAAGAAGGCCCTCATATGTGATTGAGGAAGGGTTGTTATTGTCATTGCTAGGAGACATTCTATTTGTTCTGAAGGTTTGCTCATTTGTTCTTCGACAACGAAGGATGCATCTGGCTGCAGCTTCTCTTTGTCCATGAGTATATGGCCACCAGCAAGAGAGGACAATGGCTCTGGATGAGCGCTCAACCAAAACATCCCACATTTGCTTACATAGCAGATGACCATACAGTGTCCTCCCTGGAAGCCAGGTCAAGTCAAAAAGTCAGGCTAGCCCATTTTAATGATAATAATATTGTTTTATAGCAGATACTGAAGCATGTTCGGTAATTACGCAAACATATGTTCATCAGATGAAGACGTCGCTTCAAATGGTGAATCAAAGTTCCTCTCACTCTAGCTATAGAAACAGGCCCCAAACCCAGTTATATCCAACTTATTGCACTTTACCTCATTCGTCCCTTCAAAGAAATAAAGATAGTTTGGGCTCAATGAGTAGGTATGGTAGAGACCTACAGTGTCAAGAGTTCATGGTCACTTTCTACAAGACCTAGAGATTAGGTTAGTCTCTGTACCGTGATTATGTCATCTCTTTCTCAACTGGAACATGAGAAGAATATTCTGTAGCCTATCTGCCTAATGATGTTGCTATGATGTTCCAGCACGACCAATTAAATAAGAATGATTTATGAATTTTAAAACTTTATATGTATCTGTAGAGATATTCATCATGATCATAATTTTTGCCTATTTTGGTTGTGATTATTATAATAGCAAAGTTATTTCCTTTGCCTCTGAGCTTCAATTACCACCTCCATAAAATGTTTGGGTTTCACTAAATAGTTTCGAAGGCCCTCTGAACTCTCTTAGCAAAAAATCATGAGAATTGTAAGTACAGAAAGTTGGGAGTTGGGGTGCAAGAAACAAGGGGGAGATCTCTACTGAGATAATTGCAGCATAAGCTGAAAACTAAGACATATGACCTCCTAAATCAAACACTGTCAGTTGATAAACATGGATTAGAGCTAAGAATAATACAACAAAAATATCTTATAATTTAGAAAACCAGTTAACAGCTTAAAGATGATCACATTTGTGCAAAGTCAGCCATGAGCATAAAGCCATAGCCAGGCTGGAGGGGGATGGTGTCATGGAAGATGATGGCACGGTAAGGTGCTTCCCTACTTCCTTCCAGTGACCTCCCTGGAAGCCAGTTCAATTCAGAAAGTCAAACTAATCCATCTGAATGGCAATAACATTGTCTTATAACAGATACTAAAGCATATTAGATAAGTATGCAAATGCTCACTAACACCATGCAGTGGGTACATTCTGGAGACATGTACATTTTAAAAACATTATGACAATCTTCGACATAAAGTTCATGCAACATATTTATCCCTTGTGCTCCTACACCGTTGGTCCTCTTTCTCGGCACTTTCACATGAGTTTCCACATTTGAACTACATGACCCTGGTGAAAGACCCTGGATGAGGGCTGTGAAGGTCATGGACTTTGCGACGTTGAAAAAATCTGATTTTATTTTGGTATTCTTTCAGGAGGATGTCTCTGACTGCCTCTTCATAAAGGTGCCACTCCATTACTGTTTGTGCCAGACATTCTGTGAGGTATCATGTGGAACCAAAAGTAAACTAACCACCCTGCTCCAGTCAGAAATGCTGGATTCAGTGTCCCTGGATCCAGATTCTTAAAATTACCTCTTCCTTGTGTCATTTTCAAAAGATTAGTACTAGTAGTGCTGGTCAAGATGGCAGCGGAGTAACAGAACTGCACAATGTCTTCTCATCGACCCACTTAGAAGGCTGAGGATTAGTGATAAAATATCTTTCAGTGTAGCTAGGACAGGAGGAGCACTGCAACAACAGAAAGGAGGTCAGAGGAAGGTCAGAAATCCTAAAGGAACATCAAAACCAACAGCCTAGGAAGCCACCGCAGGTCGGCTGCAAATGGCTGGGAGATGCAGACATCTGCAGATGGAGGAAAGCCCTCACAGAGACCAGAACATCTGACTGAGCTAGGAGAAAAAGCAACGCCCCAATAGGTGACAAGAAGCCATGGGAAGGTCAGAAATCCTGTAGTCATATTGGAAGTAGAGAAAAACAGCAGCCAAATTGGCGTGGTCCTGAGCTTCCAGCATCCACAGACCATAGACAAAGGAAAGCCCAAAGGCCAGAACCTCAGAATGAGGTAAGCGCAAATCTGAATCCAGGAGAAGTGGAAATTGTCAGCAGCTGGTAGCTGCAGCATCTGAAAAAGGAACCTGCAGGTAGTACTTACTACAAACTCAATGTGCGCTCCCCCAGAGAAGGCCTCCTGGAGCCCAGATCAGAAGCAGCACTTGGCAGCCATAACACGCAATGACATAAGCAGAAGCCATTAAAAAAAAAGAGCCCGAGACTGAACTGATTAGAGTAAAAGAAAGCTCAGAAGAGTACATCAGGTCTTTTGGGGTCACCCTTAAACAGTACTTGGGAAGAAACTGGCACAAGAGGCAGTTGCAGAGAGAGAATCAAAAGGCTGCTGACCTCCTGAATGGCTCAGGGTAGTGAGCGCACCTCCGAGGGTAGAAAGCCCACCCTCAGGATAGGAAAACCAGGACAGGTGGGGGATCTTTTGCTGAGGAAGCCGGGGGTGAACAAGACACTTCAGAGGGCATCAGAATATTAGGTCCTCTCTCACTGCCTACTCCTAGCACAGAACCAAAGATATTGCAGCTCCCCACCACACCCCATCATAGCTGTTCAAAGAAACCTCTCAGCTAAGTCTCTAAAGTGAAGTCCCTCCACACCAGAAACAGGAAGAAGACGGGGCAACAGGGCACCCACAGAGATGACTGAGACCCCAGAAACTAATGTCATGGGCCCTGAAATAGTGGGACTCGTAGGGAAGGAAGTCAAAACGCAAATTAATGAGTCACACAAACAGTTCAAAAAAGATAGTCACGAAGAAATGCAAGCAATGACCAACAGGCTTAAAGAGAATTTTACTAAGAAAATAATGGTCCTAGTGGAGAAAAAGCTCACTGAGCATATTGAGGCCACAAATAAAAAGTTGGTTGAGGTAAATAAGGAAATGCAAGATATGAAGAAACATTTTGATAGAGAAGTGAAAAATCTAAAAAGAAATCTAAATGAAATTGACGATATGAAAAATATATGTAACAACAGGAAAAGACAACTAGAATATTGTGAGGACAGAATTTCAGACCTTGCAGACAACACTGAGGAAACAAATTATATAATTTGGCATGACTCCAAAGTTAGAAATGAGCAAAGTACCTGGACACACCAGCTGATGGATGATTCAAAGAGAACCAATCTCAGAATTAAGCATGGGTGTGGGAGAAAGAGCCGAAGACAGGACAGAAGGTATAAAGAATATATTCACTGAAATAGTGTAAGAAAATTTTCCTAATCTAGAAAAACAAATTAACTTTCAAGTACAAGAAGCTTATAGAATAATAAGTAACTTCAACCAGCAATGGGACTCGCCACGACGTATCATGATCAAAACCTTAGAAATACAACATAAAGAGAGAATATCAAAAGCAGCAAGAGAAAAACAGATATTATTCTACTAAGGCAAACTCATTTGAATTACTGCAGATTTCTGAGTGCAAACTTTAAAAGCTAGAAGAACCTGGAGCAAGATCTGTCAAGCGTTAAAAGACAGCAAGTGTCAACCCCAATTGTTGTAGCCAGCAAAATTATCCCTGAAAATTGAAGAAGTAAAAATTTTTCATGACCAAGAATAGCTTAAGAAATTTGTGACCACTAGCCCAGCACTGCAGAGAATATCTGGAGGAATCTTTGAGAGAAGCATGGAGACAAGCAGCACCCAAAAAAAAAAAAAAAAAAAAAAAGGGAAACACCTAAAGAGAAAGTGTAACAAAAACAAAACAAAACAAAAATAGATTGGTATTTGAATCATTTGATTGGTATCCTCCTAAAACAGTGCCAACTGTCTCATAAAATCTGTGTATCTTCCTCCATAATTATTATTTCCAGTAGTAAATAAGTTTACAAACATAGTAATTATATTCAATATGGGGTAATGGTATAAAATCCTTAAAAATACATATGCATGAAGTTAAGGATAAATATGTAGGTAAAAAGATAAACCAAATCTAGAAAAACATCAGTAATTAGTGAAATATGAGTAAACAGTTCGTGAAATTCTAAAAAAATCTGAAATAACTAAGCACTCCACTCTGTTTGTTGCTTTAACAATAGTATACTTACGTGATACAGATTTAAGTTTGTTTAATGTAGCAAATCAGTATAGACTTAAGCTCATTTAATGTAGCAATTTACTTATTTGATGTTGGATGTAAGTTTATCCTAAGAAAACTGACTGATGCAATGACAACCTGGATGTCTTTTGAATGTACAAACATTTACCTTTCAGTACTCAGCTAAAGAATATGAAATTTAACTTCTCTCTTTTTCTCTCACGTTTTTTAGTCTTATGATTTTCATAATTATAGTTCTTTTTATGTGAACTGGTGGGTGAAGCCATGTTAAAGAATCTCAACAAAGATGTAATAACATACAAAAAAAAAACAAACTTTTGACATGTTAGCCCAGTAAAGGCCCCTGCTGAACTCAGAGAAGAGGCATCAAGATTTGACCACTGCAGCCCATTCTAGGGGTAGAAAGCTGAGCTAAAGAGTAATGATTTGAGTGAAATGATTCAGATGCAGAAGATTAAATATGATAAGTATTACATAGATTCTCTGATTTGGGAAACCCAGAAGACAGGCATTCTCTAGAACCACATGGTGTGACAGTGGGAGTTAGGAGGGTGAGGAGGGTGGGGAGGGCCAGAAATGGGAAGGGATTATAAAGTTGATGTGATCTATGTGTGCACAAAATATTCAAGTTCATTGTAAATATTATGTATTGCATAGGTGTATTAATAAAAATAGTGGGAAAACAAAACAACAAATAAAAACTGCCTAGAATTTCTGTGCTTCACACTCTCTTAATTAATGACTTCACAATATTGGCTATTGGCACACTATTGGCTTCTTGGGCCAGATAATTCTTTGTTGTACAGGACTGTCTTGTGTGTTGTGGATGTGAGTTAGCATTCCTGGTCTTTACCCACTAGATGGTATAGCATGCTCCCAACGTCTTCAGATATGGTCAAATGTTCTCTGTAGGCAAAATCACCCCCCCCCCCCCCAGGGCTCCTGCTGACACAACGCCTAGCAACGACAATTGCATAGTAACCATTGCTTTGATTTGCATTATTTTGTTGGGATTATTAATGTCTCTCTCTAAGCATGAAGTATGAATCTTTCTATTTTGTGGTATCATAGAGAAGAAAGAATTCCATTTTTAAAGCTTAGAAAAAGATCCAGTATAGAGATGCTGACTTCAATTTTATCGTGCGTTAAATACGAACCATTTCATTACTTAGGCAGGTGAACAACCTGGTGCTGAGTTGGAGTTCAGTGGCTGTCAACAGAAGCACGTCGAATGGCCCCTCTGGGGATGGTTTCTCAGGGGAGAGCCCACACCAGTAGCAGGAAGAAGAGACTTCGCTGGGTCACTAGTCACACACAGTGAATGTCGTAATAGAGCAGTCACAATTGGTGAGCACAGCTGGGGACAGCTGCTCCCATCATCCTTGGGAATAAATTCTTTCTCTGAGAATGTGCCTTTTGGCACTCGGATTGACATGGCTAAGGCCAATGGGGCACCTGCCAGGCACAGAGTAAGGCTGTCCTTGCCACTCAGAGCGACTCTCTGCTGTTATCATCTGACTAGAAAGCCTCAAAGATTTGGATGCTACAAAATGCCAGTGGTACCCTGTGCTATTCAAAGGCGGTGCCTGGTCAGAGGGGATTTGAACCCTAGGGCTTAACCCAGGAGGGGTAGATTACTGGAGCATTATCTGGAAAGGTAATTTCGCCTTGTGGTCCTGTATCGCAGTCCTCTTTCCCAGCACTTTCACATGAGTTGAAAGGTAGCTCCACCCTTTCTCCCTTGGTTGGCTTTCTATCTACCACGCATGAACAGCTCTCCAGCTGTTCCTCTGCTGTGTGTTTCCACCACCGCTGGCCACCCACATCCACTGTGTGAGACTTTCTGAGATTGTGAGCTACAATAAATTTTTCTCCTTCAAGTTGTGGATGTCAATATTCTGTCCCAGCAACAAAGACCTAAGGCAGTAAGTGTTAATATCTTTTCTAAAATTTTGACTGCACTAGTTTTATGATGTTCTGCTTTACAGAATCCTCACAACTATACTTTGGGATCAATATTATCATGGAGTTTTGTAGATGGAGAAATGAGAGCTCCGAGAGATTACGTGGGTCTTCTAAGATATTGGCATAACGTGCCAAGGGGAGGGCCTTGGATTTGAACCCATATCTGTCTATATCTGCGTCCTGTATTCTTTCTAATCTAGTACCTGAAGGAAAAGGCTGGAGAAGAAAATTAGGAGGTTTCCTTCTAAGAACTTCAGGAGTTCAGGTCTCCTGATAAACATTAGTCGACTTCCAGGTAGATGAAGAAATGGCCAACTCCCACAGACCCTGGTGATATATCCTTCTTTCTAACTGTGTAAAGAGCAATTCCATACCTAGGAGGAGTCAATGTGGCTTTGATTTTTTTTTCCTCTGTCAGACAGACTTAGTGTTAGAGACTGAGAATTCTGAGCTGAAAAAACCATCAGAAGACTACCTTACACTTGAAAAGTTCATAAGACAAAAGAAACGATGATTCGGTTGATATTACTTCATAAATTCCCAGGTACCATGGGGACCTAGGTGGCGGTGACCAACTCTGTCCATGGGAATCTTCCTCATCAAGAAGACAGGTCACTGGATCCTAAGGGATGAGCAGGAATCGGTGCAAAATGACTTGTCACTGATCTGGACCAGGCAAAGGGACTTGTTAATCAGCTTATTTTGGGTACTAGCAAATAGGGTTATAAGGGAGGTTTTAGGATCTGTCATTAGGATGTAGCTCTGGCTAACTCTGGCAGATAATTCATAGCTCTCTAGTACATTGGATCAAGACATTAATGAGAAAACTGAGGAATCAGGGCCACTGTAGTAAGAATCGCTCTCACTGTTTCCAGAACAACAGTCTCCTCACCACTCTGGGACGTCTCTTGCATCATCACCCTCGCTTGGAACCCTGCTTATTTGTCTTTTGCCTGGCGCAGATTCCTGGGGCTCAAACCACATGAGACCTTGAAGGGCGCGTTAGTCATTGCTATCCAACCAGCTTAGTTTCCTGGCCATAGCTTTGGAGATGCTCGATATGTGCTCATTTCCCTGAAGAATTCAGCTTCATTTAAGCTCAAACAAATGCAAAAAGCTATTAAAAAAAGTGTTCAGCCCTTGACCTTTGAGCTCTTCCAGTTGGCTAATGGCCTCGGGTTGAATTCCTCCAACATGAATCAAAGTCAAGAGCAAAACTGTTACTTTAAGCACTTTGTGCTCAAGGTCTTTCCCCTGTCTGCAGCACTCCCCCTTTATCCCAAGACTAGTTGCTTCTTTGAGGATCAAGCCAATTGCCATCTTTTCTGGAAGACATCTTTGACCCCAGCTCTCTACCATGTCCTATGTATACCTATTGCTCTTCTCCAACCTCCTAAAATACTGTTATATCCATTGCACGCCCAGTACATTTTAGTTTAAACATGAGAAAAGAAAACAAAACAAAAAAAATGGTCTTATTACTTCCTGAGGTGATACACCTTGTTGCTTTCTCCCATTCCTCCTGCTGTCTTCTGCCCTGGGCATGTGTGTGCTGGCTTGCATCTCCCTCAGGATGGTGTCCTACCTTGTTTCACATTGTTCTCCTACTCTCCATCCCCACAGCCACATGCCTGTCTTGAGCCTTAGTAGAGTAGACGGAGCCCTTGGCCATGGCCCAAGTTGCCATGGCCCCTAAACGGCCCCAGGGTGAACTGGGCACACAGCGGCACTCCATCATCAGGTGGAAGTGCTATGTCAGAGACAGGCCTCAGGCAGATGCTAGACGTACATTAAGTTACATAAAGAGGTGGCCAAATTCTCATAGTTCCTACTGCTCCTTCATTTCTGCCTGTCTCCAGCCTCTACTGGGGGCTCAAGAGGAGACGCTAGGTCAGCTGACACCATCACCTCACACCTCGGGCCCACAGAGGCCTCTGAGATGGCCCACCTACCTTAAGTCCTTCCCTCCGCTTTGTCCACTCCCAGCTGCCGCTGCCGTCTTTACAACAGCGCCCCTCGGACTCGCTTCCTACCGGTCCTGGCCGCTGCCGCACTCCCACTTTCCGCTCACAGCCTTGCCAGAGTCTGCAGCTTCTCCCACCGCATCCCTAGTTGAGCTGCTCAGCGCTTCTGAAACACTTCTCCCCAAGGCCTGAAGGGCACAGGAAAATGGCCAGCTTCCCTGCGTGTCCTGGAGCCAAAGGACCCCTCTGTAAGAGCCCTTAGAAGACAAGCAATTTGTCTTAGACTTTGGCAACGTTTCCTTCTATTCTGTAATATTCCTGCATAAACATTTTGATACCACTTAAAACTCATGGACCTGATAAACCTGATATAAACCTTTATGTTCTAGCTAACTCTATACAGCATGCCATGCCACTGTCCCTTCCCGTGTGAGGCCCCTATGTTTGAGGACATGGATCCCTGAACACTGTTCTGTTGCACTCTGTCGCTCAGGTGGGGTCCTGTGGCCGAGAGGAAAAGGATCGGGTGTATCGCACCCTGCTGTGCTGATACTCACAGGACAGAGCTGCGCATTTAGGGGGCTAGTGGGCAGTGTCAGCTGGATTGATTTCCTTACCCTGAAAATAAGTATTAAACATCATCCATAGCTGCAGCTCATGTAGGGCTCACTCTGACCGAACACTTCTCTGTGTATACAATAACACATTTGATCTGGAAAACTGTAGGCTGAACTAGGTATCGTAAATCTTCTT
This sequence comes from Ctenodactylus gundi, assembly GCA_004027205.1. NCBI lineage: Eukaryota > Metazoa > Chordata > Mammalia > Rodentia > Ctenodactylidae > Ctenodactylus > Ctenodactylus gundi. The sequence continues at coordinate 150,281 of PVKB01002664.1, read as the reverse complement.
ATTCCAGTTCTGCCATGAGAAAACTGAACTTGCCTTTGAAGAATGCAGACTGGCTTCCGGGTCTATCACTTAAATCTCTCTCTTCTGACCTCTCTCAACTATCTTCAAGATTAATAATAACAGCAATAGTGAGAATGATAATTGTAGTAATTATTAGCAGTCACAACTGCAATCCCAGTTAGCCACACACACATATTTAAATGAGATAAGTCACATGAAGTCGCCTTGAATCCTCATGGTAGAGATTACTGTGAGACCTTTCTGGAAAATCACTCCCTGAACGCCACCACTTCCGGTTCACAGAACCTCAGGCGGAGCCCTCTCCGTATGTCTGTGTTCAAAAGTTTCAGCGCCATCTTGTTGAAATTGGAAGGCCACACACCCCAACTCAGAGGAGGTGACCACGGTCCATGACTGTTAGAGCACAGCAACGAGAAGATGGACGTTCAACAGCCCGAACTCTTTGGATTGGCATTCAGGGTCCCGCTTCCGTCTGGCTCCTGCCCACCTGTAGGCAGTCCTCAAACCTGAGAAGCCCTCTCCCTAATGTAATTTGCATTTCAACTCCGAGAAAAGAGTGCGCGTATCCAAAGAGCACATGGAAGCCTGGCAAGGTGATGGGGCAGGGTGGCGGGCTCCTGAGAGTGCGCAGCTGGCCCCGCTGAGCCTCATGGCGTCCCAGGAAGGAAGGTGACATACTGCCATTTCACAGGTGCAGGCTCTGCTGCACTGAGTCACTCACTTGAGGTAACAGAGAAAAAAGTGTGTGGCACCAGTATTTGGTGTCCTAGCCATCTGACCCTATTTTTGAAAATGTACATTCGCTAAAGGAGCTATGTTTCTAAGCAAAGATACATTGCTATTTAAAAACTTTTAAGAGGAGATGGCTCTACAAACTTTCAATTTGTATATTTGAGTCCTTTGCATGAGATAGTTCTTATACAACAGGACTTCCCACAATCTCCAGAACTCAGATGCCCTGTTAGTGTTCAGTATCACTCGGGAGGCAGTCCCTGGCCTCAGCAGGGTTGGGGTGACAGTGGGATGGCAAGATGTATGGCTTCTGGGATCCAGCCATCCTAGAGCTGAAAGGAAAGGGGAGGCAACAGGACAGATGCTCTGCGAGGCAGGAGAGGAAAAGCCAGGTAGGAGGAAGCCCTTCCAAAGGTCCAGCAGTAGAACAAGGGAGTCGATAGACAGACCAGTAGATGGTGTTAGTTACAGATCTCAGTTATCTTCACGGAGGTCAGTTACGTGCAAGAAGTGTATGGCTGGCCGTGTGATTCGAGAAAAGAGCAAGCAAGGACTTCTAGGCTTGAATTTAATTGGATATTTTCAAAAACACAATGTTAGGAAGAAAACATAAAGCTAACTATAGTAACTTGAGCAGAGTCCAAGTATCAAAACTAAGGATTGAGGCAGGAGAGGGACAGGCAGAACTGATGACTTGAGGCAGAAGCTATGAGATCCCAAGAGAAGAGTCCTGTGCTCCTGGGTGTAGATGTCATACATAGGATTGCCAAGAACTGGCATCTGGAAGGGCATCAGAGGCAGAGAGGACAGCAGGTGCCAAAACATCTCTCTCTCTCTCTCTCTCTCTCTCTCTCTCTCTCTCTGGCTTCCCTTATGGAAATAGGATCACTTCCTCCTGCAGCTCCTCACACCAATGTCATCTCCTGAAATGACACAGCCCAGAAGACACTCAGAAGAATTGAGCCCATGACAGCACAATGCAAGTGAATCTCCAAACTGCTACACTAAGTAAGCCTCTTTTCCTCATAAGTAGTTTGCCTAAGTAGTGACAAGAAGGTGATTAAAACATCATACTTAGAGAAATGTCTTTTGGGAAGAGATTACAAGAGACCTCCAATGTCAAATGAAAATACCTGGTGTTTCTTGTAGGGAGTCAGCAAGTCTGGAAGAGGCTAACAGGTGAGCAGGAAGAGAGATGAGAACTAAGGCCCATAGCCAGTACTCAGAGAAAAGGGATCGTGCCGAATTCTGCCATAGGGTGACACAGGCGGCAAATTGAATTTAAATATTCAAACTAGGAAAGTGCCTAGAGGCTATCTGTGTGCCTTCCTCATTCTAGTGTGGAGGCAAACATAGAGAATCTGATCTTGCAGTGATCCTGGATAACCAGAACCGAGGGCTTTATCCAGGACGTGGCATTTTGAGATTGCAAGGGTAATAGAAAAATAATAAATAGAATTCTCCAAAGTTGAACATTGCTCATTATAAAAATAAATGGAAAATAAAGGAAATCAGAACATTGTTTGTGTCCAGGGAGCCGGGTAGAATAATAAAACCCACTGCCAATGTGCTGACCTAAATTCCTAGTCCAAGGACTCCATCAGGGGCCGCCTTTGGCTCTCCTCCTGGTTTCTGCAGGTTTCTCATGTGGATTTGACCCCTGATCTGCAAGCCTCAGTTTAACTCCTAAATTGCATTCAAAAAACTGAAGATTGTGGCAAACAACTACAAAATATTTTCTGTTTTACTGGTTTCACCTAGAAATGAAATCTGATTCCAGGAAAGAGCTGGACAACAAATCTGGCCAAAGACAAGATGGATAAAGACGAATCCACTCTCGTTACCAGCTGCCAGCTATGTCCTCCCTTGTTCTCAAAAGACTGCGGAACACAAGAGTAAAAATCGATTTTTAATACCCAAGGGGACAAAGACTGCTCCTACTGCTCCTTTTACCACCTCTACTAATGCAGTGTTTAAGGTAAAGACATTCAAAAGTGCAAACAGGGCCCCCTAGGTGGAACTCATCATAAGCAACATTGTTAGCTGGGGAGGGAGACTCTGCAGGGGAGACAGTATTGAAATGGATTTTCGAAATATCTGACGGTACCTCTCCAGACGACGGACTCAGGATAGAGAAAGCCTGTTCCCAGCAGAGGAAGTAATCTGCAGGGAGACATATAGGAAACTATTGAGTGGGCAGCAAAGAGCTCATTTTGGTAAGAAGATGAGGAGTTTGAGGGTTTAGATGAAGGAAAACGTTTCAGGTTTAAGCAAGAGAAACAGGTGTGAAAGGACACAGAGTGTCAGAACATTGTCTACCAGCTCCACGTCGGTTGAGCTGAAGCTTCAGAAGGATTGTAGCAGGAAGAGAACCTGGAAATGGAGGGATGGCCCAGAGCGGGGAGGGGTGTGCACACCTGGCTAAGCACCTGGCTCTGGCTCGTGCCACAGGTGGTGATGGGAGGCCAGAGAAAGTGAGCGGCACTGTTAGAACTATGTTTTGGGGAAAATAATGAGAAATGGAAGGTGAAGATTGAGTAGGTAAGATACACACCCAGGTGAGAAACTAAAAGGATACAAACTAGGGTCTTATTAGCAAGCGAGACCCATCTGAAAGAGCATTTCTCATTTTCCACCTGCACCCACAACACCCTTCCAGCAACTTACCACTGGCAGCAGAACTGGCGCATCAGACCCTGCACCCTGCTACCAACTGGGAATTTGCCTCTCTTGTGCTGTAAACAGTCTGAATGTAAGGATGAAGCCAAAATGATCTCTGGATCTTTGGTACCCAGCCAGAAGTCAGCCCCATAGGAATGCTTGTTGATTGAGTGCAGGCCAGTACGCCCGAATATACCAATGTGTGTATGGACAGAGGATGCAAATCTGGGCCCACCCACCTGCTTCCACAGGGGCCCAACCGTGGCAGGTGAACACGTGGAGCTAGTTCTTCATCTTCTCATTGATAGCACCATAGTAATTACTGCTAAGTGCCACTGGGTTATCTATCCATTCACAGGGAAATGTGGAAACGCATGTAATATAGGCTCCCTGAGAAACTGACAGACTGTGGCCAGAACACCAAAAATTTACCACAGCCCACTCCAGGGGCATCCCATGATTCTACCCACACAGGTGCACCACAGAGAGCCGAGGCAGATTCCTGGTACTGAAGACGGCCAATTACAATGGATACGCTGCATGTGCCTGATGCATGCGTAGCATCCGCCCAGACAGAGCAGCCGCGTTTGACAATAATCTTCGTCCTTCCACCTCTACTACTTCGGTTCTCATAGCAATGCTTAAAAATACATTCTATCCTCCTCGTTTTGTAGGTGAGGGTCCCAGAGCCTTGAACGGTTATGTCAGTGGTGCTCAGTGCTGGCTGTCCTGGAGGATCACCTCTGGGGCTGAGAAACAGCCCCTCCTGCCAGGCTCTGAGTCAGACTGTTCGAGTCCATCTCTAGGGTGAGCCTCAGTCCTCAGCAGCCACACTGATGGCTAATAGGAAACCCAAGCCTAGAATTCAGCCTCCGTGTTCTTCCCAAAGCTCCTGTTGCAGTGAGTGAAATTCTGCTTGAGAACCATCCCCAGGAGCCTTAAGTCTGGTACAAATATTTTCAAGCTGGGTGGGATGAAGGGGAGGGGCCAGGGGAAAAGCATATCATCACTTTTTCAGTTTCCTACACTGCTTGCTTTGGATCTCAAACCAAAAGATTTATCTGTGGCTTTGATGGAGCATCAACCATTAGGTTCCTGCTCAGAACCCAGCCTAGTCTCTTTCCTGCCGCGCAAGGGTGATGTTCTGGCACAAAGGCCTTGTGTCTGAAGCGGGCAGAGTTGGCAGCTTTGTGGATTCTTTCTCCGGCTGCTGACAAAGCCTCCTGATGGATGGCCTGCCACGCTGTGCTTTTGGGACAGCGTCCCTGACTCCGCCAAAGGTGCTCATTCAGCTCTGTATTTTGGCTTCCTTCTTGATGAGAAGATTTGTGTTAGTCCATGAGTCACCGAGTAGCCACGCTGGAAAGAGCCTTGAAGATCGTCCACTCCACCACTTGCGCCACCCGTCACCACTTCCTGGACATGTCTCTATGGGAAGATGGAAGCTGATTTGATAATTAAGTATTAAGGATCATAAAATTCAACAGAGTAAGATTTTTATAATAAGAATTTATAAAAATGAATGTTTATTTTGCCTCAACTTCACACCAGACAGAAACTTTACATACTTTATCTTGTTCAATCCCAAGGACCACCTGCATTGCAGAAATCCAAAGGGCACCATTATCCTGTGAAACATATCTCTTTGACCAGGATACCCTGGCTAGAATGGGGCTGCACATAACTTGGGTGTCAATCCTGGAAACCCTCTTAGGACTGATGACAATCTGAGGAACATGTCAGAAGATGTTGTGGTTCAAGGTACCGGATGCACACCCCCTTCACATCTAGACTAGAAATGGCTCATTCCAAAAGATTACCAGCTAGATAGAAAACGAACATCACTTCTAGCATTTGTGTCACCACATGTACAGGCAGATTTTAGCATTTGACAAATCACCCCACAACGTAGGAGTTCAAAGCAATAATCACCTATTGTTGCTCGTAAGTCTCTAAGTGAACAAGACAGTTCTGCCGGCTCAGGCTGGTCTCAGCTGATGTTGGCTGAGCATCAGCTTTGGGGCCAACTCGGGGCTAGCTAGCCTATGGTGGCCTTGGTTTGGCCACCAGGATGGCTAGGACCTCTCTCCAGGTGGTCTTCCTTTACTTATGTTAGCCCAGGCCATTCACATGCAGGTCAGTGTTTCAGAAAAGCCAAGAGAAGGATGGAAAAATCTCTTGAGATCCAGGTTCAGGTCTCACACAATCACTTCAGCTTCTCCAATCTGGCCAAAGCAAGTCACAGGGCAAAATTACAGGGGTAGGAAAACTGATTCCATCTCTTAATGGGAGAAGGTACAAAAATTACAAAAATGTATGGCCAGTTTGGTTCCCTTCTAAATAGCAGAGCTGTGGGCTAATTCTTTCAGAGAACATGGCCTAGCTTTCTATCTGACAATGATCTAAGCTACAGTCTGCCTAGAACGTGCCAATCTGACTAGCAGCTGCCCAGCTGCAGGTGGCAACATGGGAGCATGGGCAGAACCTATTGTCCAAGGCAGTGACTCCACCCACAAGGAAGAGGCGAGAGTGTGACTCTCAGGGTGTATCTCACACCAAATGCTACTTTTGCCTTGAAAATCAGTCTGTAAGAGACTGAAAACGACTCAATGTGGTCTACTCAGTACTGAGAAGGAAGAAAGATGTAAATTCTTTTTTCTATGCATCAAGGTGAAAATATGGGATGAATAGAGGAAGAAAATTCCTTCCCAATCAACAGTTCTCAAATCCAGACAAGGAAATGGAGGCTCAGAGAGATTAACAAGGATGGCCAAGAATCCAGTTGAAAAGAGTAAGTGCAGGGCTCCGCTGTGACACCAAGGCCACCTATTTCAGCCATGCTTGGTTTCCCTCCGAGAGCTTCTGGCCTCTTGCCAGACAGCCTACCAAGGCTTTCAGAAGCACAAAACAGCTGTGTTGAGCCAAACGCTCTTTCAAGCACTCGCATGTGAGTTAGCACACAAAACCTCCATCCTGAATGACAAGCAGGATTATCTTCACAATTAACGAGAAACACCCTGCTCAGAGAGGTAATGGGAAATGTTCACACTCAGGCAGTGAGTGCAATAACACAGGCCTAATGTTGAATTCAGCTCTTCAAAAGTCCAATGATCTTTGCGTTTGTTATAAATTTCATGCTTCTCTAGTTTGCACTGCAAGTGACAGGCACCTAGCTTATTGTTATCTCCAAGAAATTCTTTTTTTTTTAGTCCACGTCTTCCTTCCACGTGAAATGTACTAGCAACTATTATTTTTGATTATGTAAATTCCCCCGTGCCTACCACCTGCTACCTTAGTTCTACCTATCAGACTCTTATCATCTGTAAAGGACCAATTCAAGGCCCACTTCCTCCGAATCCAAAATGAAGATTCCTCCCTTCAACCCTCCATTCAGACACCTTCTTATCCTACTTCTCTAGAAGGGGTGAGGATGTCACGTCCACAGCTGTACACAACCCATGAAATCACTCGGTCCAGTCTGGCCAAGGTAGCTGTCACTTTAGGGATGAGTTTATTATATAACCATCAAATGTTTCATCAAATGTGGCAGGCTAACTTTTAAGGTAATAATTTTGTGTGGCCCGTGAAGGATGTCATAAATATCCAAATGGCTCTTGGCAGGAAAATTTCCCAGTCCTTGCCTACGGAAAGGTACCTACAATATACCATGCCACTTTTTGATCTACATTCTGTTACTATTTGTTAAGCTTCTAAGTCTACGTGTGCCTTGAAAGATTTTTGGTAGTAGGATTCATTTTAATTCTAACCCCCAGAAGAGAGCCTTCTCATTGGCAAAAAGTCACACAAAGTATAAAAAGGTTTCTGCACACTTTCTAAGCTCAGGTGGGGGGCCCAGGTGCAGTTTTCATCTGCTGCTAGCGAACCTGAGGCGATGCCTCCAGGAAGGGAGACGAGGCACGAAGTCAGGAGAAGCTTCCCTCCAAGGCTCCTCCGCGCTTTCCACCCTTCTCATCCGCTTCACTGTGGTGTCTAAAAGGCACCGAAATCGCTCTGGTAGAAATCAGTACTTTGTCAAGCTTGGTTATGGCTATCCTTGGAGAAGGGGAAAAAGTGTACAGAGATGGTGTGGTAATAATTTAAGTTTTATCCAAGTAAGATGTTCCATGAAATGCGGAGGGCTGCTTGAAGTGGCACATTTCTGGCAGCTGATTGTCCCTGGAAAAGATGAAAGAGAAGGCAGGGCGGTGTGTGGGAGCTCCCGCCACTTCAGAGTCCTCCGCTGTTGTTTCCAATTCTCAGAGGAGCCGGGGTTGGGGTTGCGGATGCATGGCAGGAGCTGTGGTGGGGGAGGGGGGCGTGGGAAATAGCCGGGTTTTTTTTAAAGGTAAAAGAGCGAAGATTCCCACGTTGTTCACGTGCCAGGTACCTGATAATCTCCAGCATGCGGACATTGCTTTGCAGTCTCCATGTTGGTTTCCATCTGGCAGTCAGTCTCACAAGGAGTCTAGGAAGACAATTAACCCACCGGTGAGCAACAAGTCCTTGAAGCTTAAATTCACAGCGCGATTTAATTTTTCATTGTCTTTCTGAAGGAGACTTTTAGTGTGACACACGTTTTCTTTTCAATGACCTCTGATTCTTCTTCTGAGACATAAAGACTGGCTCTTTGAAGATGACTCTGCCCCACCAGGCAATCTAATCCAAACGAAGTGATCCAAGACACAAGAAGGAAGGGGCAAGATAAAGACTTTAAGTAAAACATTTCTGGAGCCAGATTTTGGTCCGGGCTTGCCTGTGATCCTTGCGTAGCTTTGAGCGAAGTCGCTTCAACCATCCAAAGTTTTGTTCCCAGCCAGGAAATTCATCACTTCCTCCATTCTACTCTCCAGATATTTCCACCATCACATTACAGCTTCAGTTTTGTAAGCTACATGTAATTTATTTATGTGTCATCTTTTCTGAAACACTCTTCCTGTCAAGACTGGTTTTTCATATCGTTATTTTCTCTCCCGTCCCTTGCTCATTACCATCTCAGCACGTTTTCACGTTATTTTCCTTATTTCTTCATTTACTTGGTAGAGATTCTGACAGTCTTTGTAACTAGAAAGCCAGCTTCATGAGGACGGGGAGCTCATTGGCTGTGTCCCCCACCCTGCTGCCTTGGGGAAGCAGGTTCTCAGGGAGCAACAGAGCGGTGGGTGCATACTTCCCTGGGAGAAGACCTCATTCAGTCTTTGGCTCATCCTGGATCTGGCAGAGTGGGTGCTGGGCAACAGGGGGACACTGAGGATAAGGAATGTGCACCATCACCCCTCACCTCATGCTTCAGATACTGCCTGAGAACAACAGAAAATCCTTTGCACTCAGAGATTCTGTCCCCCCAGTTCCTTCCAAGAGGACAAAGAATTGTATGCCTTGTCTGCCTGATTTGATAGACTCTGACATACCTGGAGCCTGGATTGTGAGTGGACAAGGGTACTCCACGGAAGTGTGACATGTAGCTACATTCTTGAGGCATGTGGAAGAACCTCTCTCTCTCTCTCTTTCTCTCTCTATTTCCTTTATGTCTCCTAAAGCATGGCAAACTGTTGCTCACTTCCTCTCTTAAAGATCGCTTCTGGTTGCCCAGTCCCTATTTGCCTAAAGTAAGCATCTAATAGAGAGTTGTCTATCAATTTTCCTCCATGTGACCTGTATGACATACAATGATCAAACGAGACACTTCCATTGTTTAAACCTAGTCCCTAGGAAGTTGCTTATGTCCTTTCAGCCAGCTGTTCACTAAAGAGAAACAATTTTAGCCATCCCATTAGCCATGACTTAATTGAATGTTTTACCAAATATAGCAGACTCATTTTTAAGTTGATAATTTTGAATGGGCCGTGAATATTATAAATAAACTGCGGAAAAACTGTTCCTAACCCTAGCTATGTGAATTTTGGGTCTGCTTCACCAAGCCAAACATCTCGCTTTGCAGAATGGAGGTTGCAGACTCAAATCTAGATCCTGGATGTGACATAGAGCTTGGTTCAGTCCAGGGTACTATCCCCACTCCAGCCTTCACTGCTGCTTTGTGGTGTGGTTTTCTGTACTTGCTCAGTCACTAACAAACTTGGCATTTTATTTTCTGTCTTGTTATCAATTACATGTAGGGTAAACCAGAAGGCAGAAGGGCTAACTCTCGGGAATTAGGTACCAAATTCTTTTCTCAATCCCTAGGAGTTTTTCTTCTAAGAAAAGAATTCTAGACCAATGGTATTCTAAAAATGTAGAATTATTGATACATCTGAGAAACTAAATGCAAAGATCATCCCAAAATTTGAAAACTACTTCCAGAAATTTGCGGAACATATTTTCCATGAACTCAACAAATGGGCCTTGTTAGATGAACTGATCTTGCTCCAAGATAATTACTTTATTACTTCACTCTCAAGCAAGAACCCCATTTTCCTGAGAAGGTTCTTACTGAAGCTAGTGGGCCTTGGCATTGGACCTGTCTGAATTAGCTTCACAGCTCGACCACTCCCTGCTGCGCAACCTTGAGCTAAGTAATGAGCCTCCCTGAACATTGGTTTCTTCAATGCGTGAAGCTGAAAGAGGAGTACCCATTTCACAAGGCGTTTGCCAGGATTGCCAACATGCTATTTGAACTGCACAGACTTATTAAACACCTGATGAAAGAAAAGGAGCAAAAAATAAATCTTCCCGACACCAGAGGACGTAGGGTAGAACGGTAGATGATGTCTTGTATGGTGAAGAGTTTATGGAAGACTTTGAACTTTCGCCCATTTCTGGGGGAGATGTGTGCAGGCGCATGAATGTACACAAAGAGGCACACGGGGGCACGTCACCCCTCCGTCCGATTGCTGCCAAGCAGAATGTGGCCTGTTCTGACCTCTGGATACGTCTCAACCAATTCAGTCTCCTGCAGCTGACGTCCACCAAGTTCATGTGGTAGCGACGTCGTGTTGCCACAACCTTGAGGAGGACCAGTCTGCTCTGCAAGGGGGAAGGCCAAGCAAGGCCACTGTGTTTTGTCTCAGAAATTTCACGTTCTAGAGAGATCGGTAAATGTAAGGGCGGCTCCTAGAGAAAACCACTCCCTAACTGGAACCAGAGACTGCCAGTGCTAGATGATGCTGAGGGTGACTTTGCAGCCCAGCCCCTGGGTTTTGTGGATGGGAAACGAGCACAAAGGAGAAGTGTTGGCTGTTAGCGAGCCACGGTCCTCAGTCTCTGGTTAGAATTGGAGCTGGAAATGAGCTGGACACCAGGGCTCCATCACAGCCCAGCGTAGTAAGCTGTAGCTCAGGGATGGGGAAGGGGTCTAGGAATCTGAGCAGAGAGATCTGAGAACGTGGTTTCCCCGGTGTTCTGGGCCCTTGCTGGAAGAGGATGCTGCTCCTCGTCACAGGAGGCCACAGGCACCCTTCTCCCCTTGGGGACCACAGAAACAAACCCCTTTGTTGTTGGGGTGGTAGAAGCTAACAAGTTCTTTCCCGAGGAGGCCAGCTCCCTAGAAGCCGCAAACGAGTCTAAGTCTACCGGTTTAGCAAGCCTTCACAACAATCCCGAGGGGCCACTGCCCTCCCAAGTGGCTCAGGAGGAAGCAAAGGCGCAAGAGGCCCTGGGCATCTGCGCATGGCCAGTGGCAGCCCTGAGCGGAGGCAGGGCCCCTTCTTCCTACCACAGCACACGCTCCTGCCTCTTCTCGGTAACCTGTTCATTCATTAAGAAAATCGGATTTATTTGTTTGCTTTGTTTTTTTAACGGGATAGATGCTTCATGAGGGCGGGTGACCTCGGCTGCCTATTCCTTAGTATTTCTGTGGGTCTCAGGGTGTGCCAAACGCTTAGGAGGTACTCGGGAAGGCTGGAAGGGAGGGAGGGAGGATGGGAGGAAGGAATCTTCCCTCTGCTCCCTGCTCCCCTGATGTGCTTAGAAGCCAGTTCACTGCAATGGCAGTCGCTCATGTGTGCACAGCCTCTGCCTTCCTCTAAATGTTTTGGCATTGTGTGGGTCATCTCAACAGCCTGCAAAGGAGTGAGAGAAAGCATCTTTGTTTTACTGGTACGTTCCTAAGAGCAGTGGATCAGATCCCGGGAGGAACTAAGTCCTAACACCGGTGACAGCCACGGAATGCGACTGTGCCCTACCTGGCTGTCCTGGGGTCTTGTCATCGCTAGTCTCCCAGATGGAGTCCTATGGGCAGTGGCAGGCTGCCACAGGCTGCATGCCCCTGAAAGCACTTGGGAGGCTGGACCCCCCCTGAGCCCCGCCCTCCATGGGTTTTCAAGAGCGTGTGTGCCACACAGCACTCCGTAATCTGTGCGGTATGAGGAGGTGGGCCTCCCACGGATGCTGTGCCTGGACCTCCTGCGCAGCAGAAGCTGGTGAAGAGCCCGCGCTGCGCTGTGAGCAGAGAGCAGGGTGCCACCTGGGCTCACGGTAGCCGCAGTGTTTCCAGGGCCACAGTGAGTAGGTGCCCACACGTCCCCAACCCGTGGGATTTCCCTGACCTCCCTGTGGGCTAGGCGACTGGAACTTCCCCTTGAGATGATCAACCGGGGATGGTTTTCAGCCACAAGGAGAGGATGACCCTCAGAGGATTTAATGGGGGAGTGGCTGGCCTTCCTCCCAAGGACAGGCAGTCCCAGCTGGCTCCCCGATTCCCCGTGCATCAGCAGCGCACTTCCACAGGCCTGCTGCTCCCTCACGCCTGGCTGTGTGCTCACCGACGGGCTGTGGAGCCGGTCCAGAATGCCTTCGGAGCTGTGAGCTATTGTGTTCTGAAAAATGATATGCTGCACACTGTGACTCTGTTTCACTGTTTCTCTGTTTCTGTTTCACTGTGACTCTGTTGCTTTCTTTTAAAGCAACTGGAGAGCTAAAAATACCAAAGTCCTCTTAGGGGCCTCACGGGGTCGGAGTTATCACCGGCCTGAGGGTGGGGTGGCCCTGGAGACCTTGCTTGCTTTGGAAGGCTCACTCAGCACCAGCTGAGTGAGGTTCCCGGCCCTGGGCCTCCCGACGCCCTCCCGGCCTGACCCTACAGCAGACTGCCCAGAAGGTCGGAGCACCCAACTGCACCTGCAACCGCGCCCCAGCCTGTGGCCAGCCTGCCCCTCAGCCCCACCTCTGTTATCCCAGATGATAAAACGTGCTGTCCTGAGGGGTCCAAAGGCACAGACACCACCTCTGCCTTGTGCCGCTGCTCATTCCCAGAGCAGCCACAGGCCTCTCGCCCCTCCCTTCCCTTCGTCCTCCTTCCTCTATGGTCTCCTGCCCACCTCCTCCACGCCCGCCTTACCCATCTTCCCTTCCTCCTCTCTTTTCTCTCCTGCGTCCTCTCTCTTCCTCTCTCTCTCTCCCTCAGTTTCTCCCCCTCTCTGCCTCTGTCTCCCTCCCCCCACCCCATTTCCTCCTCAGGTCCTATCCCATCCCATTCTCCCCTTCCGCTCTCTCTTTCTCTTTTCTCTGCAAGACCCTCCAGCAGCTGGAGAGGGAGCAGGCTGCCCGCCCCCGTGACAGCCAAGGGTCTCCTGGGCCCTGAAACCTCGTCCGAGCCATTCGCTCCAGTGCTGTCGTGGACCACACATTTTAGTAGGCTTTTGAAAATCAGGCACCAGCTGATGGATACACACTCGAAGAGCAGGAGTCAGAAATCCTGGGACTGGCCTGCCTGCCATATTAAGACATGAAAAAGCATGAAAGCTTTAAAAAGCATAAAGCATTAGCAAGAAAAATGGGGCTTCTATATGTAGTGGAACTGACCAGAAAATCTGACAATTCTGCAGCTTGGGAAGATTTGTGACGTTGGGAAAATATTCCTTTGCAGGCTCCTGTCACTAGCGTGCCTAAAGGAACTAGACAACCCTTATCCTGCCCGCCCAGAAAAATCTAAGGTCATCAAGGGTCAAAAACAGAAAACTGTTTGGTTCACACAGCGGAGAGTGGTATTATGGGCTGCCTACCACCATGGTCACTGCGAGAGCAACACGAGGATGGGCTCTCACTGCCATGCCGTGGGCACAGACAGCAGCAGGGATTAGGGCTTGCTGAGAACACACGCCCCTAGGGCAGGCTGCGGCGGGCATGGACATGCAGAGTCTCCTAGGAAGCGCATCCAGGATGCCCACGTGGGGCAGGAGGAATGCAGAACGGAAGCAAGTTGCGCGGCAGCCATTTTAGAGGACTGGAACCTGGAAGCAGGTGGGCCTTCCAGAATTGCTCCCAACTGCAGCAAGGGGGCGGGCATTTATAGTTCCACTAATAAAGGCCTGTTATGGAATGTGGGCTGCCTTATGGAGGGAAAGGCGCCGGAGGAGGGGCACCTGTCTTCGGGTGACCCAGTCCTACAAGGGGACCAGAGCTGGGTGCTGTAGGCTGCAGCACCAGGATGTCACCATGTGGGGAACGACTCCTTTCTCATGTAGGGGAGATCTGGGCTGTGCATCCAGTGTCCCTGTATCATCAATACTATTACAGTCATAGAGGGATTCACTTTATTTCTTTAAGCAATTGAGAAATAAAACCTGAGGTTAGCCAAGAATCTAACTACCAGAGAACCATGGGAAAGTTTTTCACCTCCAAATCGTTAAGTAGCTGTTGACCAGCTGCTTCCTAGTGCAGCATATGTCATAGCAGCCAACACAGGAGGCCCACGCACAGTGGAGATTTCCAGGGCCACTAGCGATGGCTCGCTAGCCCTCTCTCAGCCCCGCACCTGCTACCGGCCAGCTCTATGTGCTGCCCACAGGGTTTGTCCTTAAACTCACCACCCTACTGCTTAGATGTAAGCGCTGGCTTCTGTCCCTAAGAAGCAGGCATGACTGCTCTCCACAGCCTGGAGGCCCATCTTCCCTTGGCAGCCTCTCTGCGTGTGCAGTTTGTCCTACACTCCAGGCCAGCACAGCGTCCGGGTCTGGAACACCCATCCCAGGTCCTCCGGGCACTGGATTCCTGTGCTGTGTGGAGCACAGCCAAATGCCTCTTCCTCTCTGCTTCCTCTGCATGCACCCCCATCTCACCAGGGAGAGAAAGGAGCAAGGAAGCAAGCTCACTGTGGAGCCTCCCAGGCCAGGGAGACCCAGGGCACAGCCATGCGGGAGCTGTTAGCCTTTAAAACCAGTTGGCTTTAGTTTGAGTGTATTCTACTATTCCCTGAATTTAAAATGTGAAACAAACGTTCTTAAGAACTCAGAGACCGTTTCTTTATTCATATAGTCACAATAGTATCTACTTCAAAGGCTTGTTGGAGCCAGTACCTGTAATTCTGGCACTATGGGAAGCTGAAGCAGGAGGATTGCAAGTTTGAGCCCAGCCTATGCACTTAACAAGAACTGATCTCAAAAATATAAAAAGAGGTTGGGAATACAGCTCAGTGCAAAGGCCCTGAGTTCAATCTGGGGGAGGGTGTGTGTGTGTGTGTGTGTGTGTGTGTGTGAGAGAGAGAGAGAGAGAGAGAGTTTGGAAAATGAAATGAGGTTGATGTCTGCATGCAGTATCTGTTGTTGGGGAGGAGAAAGGGTACCGTCCACTTTTGCAGTCTCTTCCTTGAGTATCTTCCCCACTAACCTGTAAGTTCCCTGTGGGAAGAGTCTGCAGTTCCTTGCCCACCATGATTGTCTTAATTGTCTCAATAAATATTTTTCAATAAACTCAAAATAAATACTTTGGAAATGTTGGAATAAATAGACTTGACTTAAAGGTTTCCAATACAAAAGATAGATTTTTTTGAGGGGAGTGAAATAAAAATCCCATGTGGGTGACCCAAGCTGCCACCCTGGCAGGTGGCTGGGGAAGCAGGGTCTGGCCTGCCCAGTGACCAAAGTCTCTCTCTTCTCTTTCCAGGTGGCTGCGCTCCATAGCACTGCAGCCATGCCGGACGAGTTCAGACTAAACACATATACATCATTGTCTCCTTGTGCATCGCTAATGCGTCCACATCAAGTTCTGGAGCAGGCTCCTGGGGACAGCAAACGGGCCTGAGACCACCTTGAAGTAATTTGGAGCGTACATACCTGTCATCCTCTTGTCACTCTTCCTGGAGCTAGCTCCAGGCAACTCCTTGGGGCCGTGACTCCACATTAAACTGATCCTTCATGACCAGGGCCCAGGCCAGCTCCCTACATCCTGCTCCTAAGAAAAGAACAAACTATGTGGTTGACA
The DNA here is from genome assembly GCA_004027205.1 of Ctenodactylus gundi. Taxonomy (NCBI): domain Eukaryota; kingdom Metazoa; phylum Chordata; class Mammalia; order Rodentia; family Ctenodactylidae; genus Ctenodactylus; species Ctenodactylus gundi. The sequence goes on along the minus strand of PVKB01002664.1, from coordinate 134,735 downwards.
TGAATTCCACCGGGAAGAGAGTCACCTCTTGGCTCTTTTAATTGTTCCTCACAAGGAACATTTATGACATAATGACGGATGTTTAGAGGAATTTACGTTCAGACCGTCATTTAGTTGGAAGGAGGAAAACACTCACGTATACTGGAAAGATGACAACAGACATCAACGGTTACGTTTCTCTCTTCACTTGACATTAAACAAACACTTTTTAAATGTCCACCATCTCCAAGCTAATACCCTGGACACCGGAGGCCAGAGGAAGTGAGACATCAGCCTGCTCACTTGAACTCAGGGCTGACTGGGTGGGCAGTGTGATAAGCACCGTGGTCACCATGCACAAATCTGGAGTCATACAAGCCATCTCTCAAGTTTCAGACCCTAGGTTAGCTTTCTTGCTCACTTAAATCATCAACTAAATCTAAGAAAACAAAGAAAGCCATCCTCTAGAGCTCACCCAAGTCTAAGAAAGTGTGAGAGAGATGGAGAGTGGAAGGAAGGATTGTTGTGACAGTTAACTTTATGTCAGTTTGGCTCAGCTGTGGTGCCCAAACATTTGATCGAATACCAGTTCAGATGATTTTGTGAAGGTATTTTGTAGGTGCAATGAACATTTGTAATATGTTTCACAGGTTGCCTTCAAGTTAAACACACTACCCTCCATAATGTGGATGGGCACGTTCCAATCATACAGGCAAAACTTGAGGTCCCTCAGAGAAGAAATTCTGCCTTAACACTATAACATAGAAGCTCTATCTGAGCTTCCAACCTGCTGACTAACCCAACAAACTTGAGACCCAGCTCTACAACGTAATTCTTACCTGAATTTCTGAGCTGCCAACCTGCTCTGTAGGGTTCAGACATGGCCGTCCCCACAAGAGCAGGAGCCAATTCCCTAAAATAAAGGTCTCTACAGGCAGGTGAGAAAGATAGAACTCTCAAAAGATCAACAGATGATAGATCTCTCTATAGATAGATGATATCTATGATTGATATAGATAGATTATAGATAGCTGATAGATATATAGGTGAGTACACACACACTCATACATGCACACATACACAGTACTAGTGTACATTGGTATTGTATCTCTGGATGACCTCAAGTGATATAATAAGGACTCTGGAAACCCATTCCAACCTCTTTCTTTCTTTCTTTCTTTCTTTCTTTCTTTCTTTCTTTTTTTCAATCAATTAATCAGTTTCCCACCATCGCAAGTCTTTCCAGGACTGCTCTGAAGACTAAATGGGTGCATAAAAACACCAGCCCTGTGGGTGCCCCCACCCATAGTGTCACCACTGTTCCCTTTTCTTCTCCCTCAGCTGATCATTAGGATAGATTCCTACTCAGTGAAGGGATACTGTCCTGCTGACAGGCTGCCCTGTGATGAAATCAGATCTAGAATGGGAAGCACTAAACAAATAAAAAGGAATTTGCTCTTGGCATCTTATTGCCACCATGATGGATGGCTGCTCCGATGGCAATATCTCAAGAGTTCACAGTTGAGAAGAATGTCCAGGCTTGATTTTATGTGTGTGTGGAAAATAAATTGTGTGACAAAGGTGGCGACATTTGGACGGGGAAAGGGCTGAGTTAAGGAATTAAATATGTCAGGAGGCTCAAAATGAAAATAAAGTTGAAATGGAAGGTGAAAGGGGCATATTTGGAAAGCTCGATGCTCAGCACAGGGGAGAAAAGGTGGCACTCTGGAAGGGCACGTCAGTCATTCTCTGCCACTGAAACCATGATCTTCTCTTAAAAACTTAGCAAGGTGGAAAGGAAAAAATATGAGCCCAGGTCCTAACTCTATTATCACAACTGGCTTGAATTATTATCCTGTGCTTAATTGACCACACAGAACACACACAAAGAGCAAAACCAGCAGTTGTTTTTTTCAATAGAATATTTACCTAATTTCTCAAGTTTCTATCAGAAAAATTCCCATTAATAGACATATCTGAGACACAGAAAGTGTCTGCTATAATGTCATACAGCATGTAAGTGGAAAACTGAATTCTAAAGCCCAAGTCTGTGAGCTCCCAAGCACAGCTTTTGTAAAGAACTAAGAGTATTATCTGTGCAGGGATGGAATGGAGGTCACACTCACATACCAGCTCTGGGTGACATCCTAGCATCTGTCACGATGCCTGATTGAGCTATCGAGAACTGAATGCAGTTCAGTATTATAACGATCGTGATTGATTAGTGACATCTTTATGTCTTTCACAGGAGCCAAAGGATCGACAGGAAGGCCAAGAGTTCTCCTTCCTAATCTGGTCCAATTTACTCCCTCTTCAGCTACAGGCCAGCGAATCACAGCCAACGGGTCAAATCAGGCCGAGTGCCTATTTTTATAAATCAATTTTATTGGAACACGGACTTTTATTATTTATTTGTATATTGTCTATGGCTACTTTTGCCCTACAACCAAGGAGTTGAGTAGTCATATGCAGGACCATGTGGTTCACACAGCCTAGTATATGTACAACCTACCCCTTGCATACCAAGTTTGCCAACATGTGTTCTAGAGCATACCCAGACATGAAGAATTCCCTCATTCCTCACTCATCACGCATTTATTGCCTATCTAATATTTGTCAAACATGACACTAAGTACAGTTGCAGTGCATGACCTCCTAGGACTGTTTACAGCGGCAGCATGGTGGCCAGGGGCAACCTGGTCTGGCTGCTTCCTCATTCACAACCTATGTGACAGATGGAAAACACACTCCTCCCCTTAGTCCAAGGAAGACTCTAATCCCAGACTAGCAGTGTGTGCGTGCGTGTGTGTGTGCGTGTGTGTGTATTACTGGAGATTAACTCAGGGTCTTCACAACTTCACAATGAGCTACATATTTAGTTTTTAATTTTCAGACAGGGTCTTGCTATATTGCCCAGGTTGGGTTCAAACTTGGAATCCTCCTGCCTCAGCCTTCCAGGGTACTGGGGTTACATTGTAACATTTGCCAGGGCTATGTCATGCTAGACTAGTTCTATTAGGCTCCTGAATTGGAGGTGGCAGTAGCTTCCTCTGAGTCACATCGGATGAGATGAACACTTACACAATCTCGATTTTCTGTTAAGAACACGGGGAGGGGCCACTGTGACTGACCTTCCACAGTGGACATCTTGCCTAAAATTTCCCAGTCAGAAAACATAATCTTCACCCACAGAGAGAGAATTTCAGCTCCTTAGGGGGAGAATATAAAAAGCAAAATACTCCCCTACCACGATGTCTGGATTAAAGTGCTACTTGTCTGGAAGGAGTCGGATAAACACACACAGAGTGCCTCTTATGTGTCCCGGGCTGAGAATGCATGTATGACAAATCACAACAAATTGCTCTCTGAACACTAATGTCTTCATCTTATGGCTCTATTTTTATTCCACATCCCATAAATTTGCTTTGGATTATAAATTATTCAGTAATAACAGCAGACATGTGTTAGCTACCTAGCCTGTGCCAGTACACACCATCTCCCATGAACACCATGAAGGAGGTACAACCTCAGGCCATTGACAGGTATAGAAACTGAGGCCTCAAATCAAGGCTCATCGATCAGATTCCATATAGCAGGAACAGAGCCAGGACTGTAAGCCATTGCCACCCCACAGTAAACAAATGAGGAAGCTACATGAACATTAATTTTTCTGAGCCTCAAAGTGGGAAACCAATCAATTACTTGAGCCTGGGGGTCTCCTCATTTCTGATCACTGTGATATCATACTTTTCCCTTAACTTGTCCCACAAGGTCAGAAGCAGGGTGACATAGCCAACGACACTCCTTGAGGTCTTCAGGTGTGAAGCCATCTCCTCTGTTGAGCAGCCTACAGGAACTCACAGGCTACCATGACACCACAAAAGACACTCAGTCAAGAGCGTAACAACGCTCCTAATTTGTAGAAAGCTGAGACCAACAAAGTGGATCAATCTGTTCAAGGTCAATGAGCTGAATGTGACTGACTTTGTGTTAGAGCAATAATTTGTCTTTTCTATTATTCTGAAATTCATTGAGATGTGAAGTACATTTTTGATGTCTTTGTTTTCCTAGCATTCATCATGATGCCTGGAACAGAGCTAGTTCTAAATTTGGAAGGTCATGTTCTTCCTTAACACGAATAATACTCATTCAAGAATATGAGTAGCATCTTGCCAGATATTATGCAGTGCATTATTTTTTTCAGTCTTTAAAATAAGCCTATGAGATAGGTTTCATGTACACTTTTAAGAGTAGAAAATAGACTCAGAGAGACACTTAGGTTACCAGTCCATGGCACAGGTAGAATTTAGACCCAGTTTTAGCAACTACTGTGTTGTGTGTTGCCCAAGAGCTCAGTTAGTGGAACTGCCCACCATCCACACAGAAGAAGCCCTTCCTCAGCAACATCTATTCCACGAGCACTGCTCCACTTTGCAGAGTAACACATTTGAGGCTGCAATGCAGGATCTGAGGTATCTGCCATTTTTTTCCACCCTGGCTTGGGGTTCTCAGAGCCTGATGCAGAAATTATCAGAGGTTGGTGCTCCCCGTAAACTCTTACCTGGAGTGTGTGGGGTGCCAACTGGCTGCTGCCACAGCTCAGATGTCACCTGGCACTTTCTAATAATTGCAGAAGCGGTGAAGCCAGACTGCCCCTGTCTGGGTCTGTATCTGATATGGCACTCACAACAGCAAGTGAGCTGTGTTTTGCTTTCCGCAGAGCTGGCTGTGCAAGCAGTGATAAGAATCACCAGATTTCAAAGCCCATCCCAGCCCTTGCTTTATAGGTACAGAAATGGAGACAGAGCCTCAGGCTACGTATTTGGTTACAAGACACAGAAATCTACTAGACTCAGTGGCGGATGGTGAACTGTAAGTACCAGAGGATGTTTCTTGGAGGTTCCCGACAGGACAGAAAACCAGAACCCACAAGAATTGGGGTGCTCTTGCCTCTGTGGTCAGCACACAGATGCAGCCACACAGACCACCATGGTCATGAGGTTGGGGGGGGGACTTTTTATCCTACTGAGCTAGGGGACATCAGAAGAGAGCCATCAGGTTCAGGGTCTGCCTCACCCTAGGTCGTGGCCTTGTTGTGCACCCACATTCTGCCATCTGGCAAAGCCAACCTGACAAGAAAAATTCTGCCGGACAAAGATAGCTCCAGATTGCCCAGGGCTGGCTGAGGCTCTGTAGGACTCTGTAGCAGCTCAGCTTTGGTTCTATCCATTTCCTTTCCCAAATGTTGATCCCTAATAAATGTCTTATACACCAAACTCTAAGTATCTCTGATTGCAAACCTCTAACTCCCTGGGTTTTCTTTATTTGTTTGTGTTTCACGTGGTACTAGGAATTGAATCTAGCGCCTTTGCCCTGAGCTATATCCTTTCTGCCTCACCTCCCAGAGTGCTGGGATGATAAGTAGGCAACACCACACTTGACCCCAGTGGGGTTTTTGTCCCGCATATTTTGGGTTGCCTGTTCCATTCAACAATCCTTTTCCCTATAATCCATCTTTGACATTTTAGCTCATATGGACCCCATCATGGAAGCTCGCCAGTGGCTGCCTCAGCACCATTGGCAGACTGTATTTTCCAAGTAGCTACAGCAACACTTTCAATCCTTTCTGTTCTTTCAGAAACTGGCTACTCATTGTGGAGAGGCAGAGTCTGTGTCTCCTCCTGTTGAAGCTGGGCTAGGCTTTGTGACTGCCTTGATGAACAGGGTGGTAGAAGTAACACCACGTGATGTTCTACCTGGCTCCTCCCTGTGTCGCCCCCTCTTTTCCTGTCTCTCTCTAAGATACCCTAGTCACCATACTCTGAAAGAGCCCAAACTAGCTTGTGTGCTGAGATCTTATGGGGCAGAACCAAGGCTCCCACAGCCAGCCAGCCAGCAGCAGCCAGACCTGTGAGTGGATGAGGCTTCCAGTGGTCCCAAGTTCCACCTTGAAACTGGAAAGAGATAGAGAGGAACAAAACCCAGTTAGCCCCACTGTGCCCTTTCAGATTTCAGAAGGCCATAATTCTTAACATAATAAGTGGCTCTTGTTGTTTTCACTCACGACTATAGTAACTGAAACAGCCCAGAAGTTTAGAGGAACTTGTGATATTTCTCTCATAGCCAACTGACTCCGTCTCCAAGTCCTGATTCCAAATTTCTTAGAGAAAAAAAATAAAACTAGTCCCAAGGTAGACATGATTCTCAGAATGGGCCAGCTAGATTTGGCCATGTGGTTTCATTGCCAGGAAGACAATATTCCAATGTAGAGAATGGCTGCTGTGTTTGTAGATGGGAATAAGATGTGACTGAGCCGTCACAAAGTGTACGTGAAGGGAAATCAGACGAAGAGCAAGACTAAAACATGCTGTTTCCCTAAAGCAGCTTGTTACCAGATAGCTACTGACGTGAAACCTAAGTATTGACAACTCGCAAGGGACCTGGAAAGAAAAGACTAACGTGCCTCCATCCAGGTCAGATTCAGCAGCCATGTACTAAATACATGAATTTCAAAGATTCTGCAGATTTTGGTACAAATGATTCTGTCTGATGAATATTTAAACCTCCCACCAATTACTCAACATAAATATAAACCCAGGAAGATGACATAATGCTTGAATTTGAGATTAGACCCGGATCTACTGTCCAGCACTCCTGCAATTCCCCACACACCACACACGCCATTGCCGCAAGGACATCTCTGCCATGGCTTAGAGGTGGAAGTTCTGTCTCTCCGAGGCTTCTGTAACATGTAAGCACACGGGTCCTAGAGACAGACTGCCTATGTTCAAATTGTGACAGAAGCACTTGATAGACATACCCGATGAGAGGCCAATAGAAGACAGGTTCAGTTTCTCTCACCTTCAGTTTTCTTGTCTGTAAAATTGGACATTAACACTGACCTCATTCAGTTTTGGGAAGGATAAGCAGAGGTCAAGCCTGGAACAAGCCTAGGTCACCAAGATGCCCCAGATGCTCAACACGTGTCCATTGCTGTGATCTGGTTTGAGGGTCCAGGGGAGGCTTCCTGGTAGAGAAGGGCCCGGAGACCACGTCAAGTTAAGAAGAGACTTACTCATGAGGAAAAAGCAGAAGGAAACCACAGAAATTGGAGAGTATTCTCAGGAAGATGATACAGACCAAAGTTCATTTGGCTGGAGTGCTGGGGAAATGTGTCTACTTGGGTACTGCCTTGGTTACTTTTTCATTGTTGTGACCCGATACCTGACATCCACAACTTAGGGAGGATAGATTTACTACAGCTTACAGCGTCAGCAGGTCTCAGTCAAGGGACGTGCGGCTGGTAAATGGTGGAATCACACGGTGGGGCTGTAGCTAGAGCTGGAACCAGAGTTCCTGGGGCAGAGATCCTCACAGCACGGTGGAAGAGAGAGAGTGGGAGGAAGCGTGGAACTAGCACACGCCCCTTCAGGTCAGTCCCCAAGCACCTGCCCCTTCCAGCCACCTCCCAACCCTATGCAGTATCCATTTGTGCATGAGGCTTTCAGGGGACACTCCAGATCAAAACAACCACAGGCACTTCCTTCCTCTCCCACTAGAATATAAACTCTACGAGATAAAAGGCTTCATTTTGCCTAGAGCAGCACCTACTCCTACAGCTGTGTAATAGGCTCTACTATATTAATGAGACCAGCATGTGGTCTTCGGTGAGCTGTGTCTCCTCCCTGAGACTTAGCACCTTGCCTTCCTCTAAAGGGATAATGACATCCTCTTCACAGTGAGTCGGATGCCTACATAAGAGAATCACCTGCATCCTGGCCCAGTGCTGGTGTAAATACCTGCTAATCCCCTTCCCTCTGAGCTATGCAGCCAGTAGAACGTCATCACAGGTGGGACAGTGTGGGAGTCAGCTCTGGACAGACTCCCCGGCCTGCCTGTGCAGGAAGATGGCGCTTAGCATTAACCCCCATTGTGGCGCAGCAGAGAATGTAGCAAGAAAATTAAGAAACAGGAAGTGGCGTTGATTGGCCACCGAGATGCACAAGCAGTGGTGTGATGCTATGACGTAGCTGCTTGTCCAATTGGCTGTTGCTATTCTAATTGTGTGGTTTTGCCCTATAAAAGTGCGGGGTGGGTTATAATAAGGCGGGGAGAAGCTTCTGGAGGTACCGGAGAAAGCATACGTGTGGTTTCTTCACCGGTCGAGGACGCCACAGGACAGGTAATAGAAATGTAAAGAAGTAGCGAGTGCAGGGATCGCTGGGTGCTAGAAAATAGGGACACCTTCCGGGAAGAAGAGGAACTAAAGCTGGGCCTGAAGGATGAAGCTAAGCTCTGCGTTCGCATCAGAGACTCCAGATATGCTGAGTTCACAATGAGGCAGCACGGGGCTACCTCTTTGTGCCACCCACCCACCCACTGTCCTGGCTGCCTATCAGAACTATCATTGAGTGTGTACTCCCCTCAAAACTTGTCTGTCAGGGCACCAGAAACTGGCCCAGATCTACTGATTAAAAACACCAGAATGCAGTGAGACCTAAGCAGATCATGAACTGGCTGGAATTTGGTGTCCTCATCTGTAAGATAAGGGGTTTGATGGATAATCCTTGAGGCTCCCGCAGCCCTGACTCTCTCACGTCAATGGACGGATGCCACCCAGCCGTCTCCTGAAGACGTCAGCAAATGCACTTCTGAAGTTAACGGGCACATGCTGTTCTTCTGTACTAAGTTTTCAAAGCAAACCCTAAAGAAAGGCCTGAATTGCTTTGACTGGAGCCATGGTTTGGAATGAGAGTCAAGAAATACAAAGTCAGTCCAACAGGAGTCAGAGATGCCCGGCTCTGCTCTTCCCATCTGAATAAGGAGAGAGCTGGCAAAAGAAGAGAAGGTGGACGGACCTTCCAGACCACCAACTTCATACAGCTCTCCTGGGCTGAGGCCCTGCAGGAGGATCCTTGGAAGGATGCCCAGTTGCACACCCTGAATAACTGCAGAACCCGGGTCTATCTCTGGCCACACCAGAATGGCCTCACCACTGACCTCACTCTCTGGCACCTCTTCTGCTATGACAAAGGGCTCGGTGTGCCCAAATGACCTTTCCTGGCTCAGGGGTGTAGCTGTAGCACATCTCAGTTAGCCTCAGCAGAATTGCCCAACCCTCAGGAATTATTCCCTATGACTCCTGCCAGAGCCGGGAATAAGGATGGCCGGGTAATAGTGACTCACAAATCTGCTGAGGACAGTGAGTGGAAGGATCCTGAGTCCTGGAGTTAGGCCACCAGGGGCTGCTCTCCAGGCTCTGCCCCAACCAGTGGTTTGTCCTGAGGCAGATCCATGCCCTCTCTGAGCACTGTTTGCATGTTTCTGAGTGGCGTGGCTCCTGCACAGCTCAGGTTGGACTTTCTGAAGATCAAGACCCTTGGGGTATGAGGCAACCACACAGCTAAGATGATGTCCTGTGATACTAACTTCTCAAGATGAATATAACTATCACGTGTCACAAAAAAGAGTAACTTTGAGGGGGGGAAAGGTGACATTGTCTTTGATGGCTCATATCTACAGAATCCTCAGTGGTTTACAAAGCATGTTGCTATGAACATATTCTCATCAGTTATTTTGGGCACCCCCAACAGCCCTCTAAGGAAACCAGGTGAGCCCTATTTTTCCCTGGCCTTTTTCTGATCTTTTCTTAGGGCTCTTAGAGCATTAAACCTTCAACTTTGTATCTTAGTTATTTACACTCATGTCTACCTTGAACAGAACCCAGAGCTGGCACCAGCTCTGCCCATCTTCCCTCCACCCATCCACCTACCTATGTGCTGCTCTGTATATGGTTAAATCTCAGAAGTAGCGAAGACACAGGTGAGGCCAGGAGGAAGAGAAGGAGGTGGGGAGCAGATTTGTGTCCTCAGCATGATTAATATTCATCGTATAACTCAAACTGTCCTCTATTAAAATTTAACTGCTTAAATTTAAGTAAGTAAAAATAGTATAAAATCAAAGCTTGAGTTCCTGCATTGTGCTAGCCACATTCTGAGTGCTCACTAGCCGTGGGTGGCCTGTGCCCAATGGGTTTCATGGCACACCCACCCACCTCTGCAGAATGATTTACTGGACAGCGCTAGTATCAAAGGGGACAAGGCTCTGGAGAATGACAGAACTGGTATGCAAAGCTGCCTCTAGGAGCAAATCAACTCTCCTCTCTAAACCTCAGTGTCCATGTTTTTAATATTAGGATGCTCACAGAAATGAGTGTATTCATGCTGAGAGGGCTAAGCAAACTAATTTTGCATAATTCCTGGCAGCCCCTTTGTGATAAGGTCCCCATATGATGGTGGTATGGTTCAGATCTGTAATTTCCCCCCAAAGCCTCGTGTATTTGGAAGGCGATTCGATCGCAGATGTTAATCTGATGCTTTCTTATTCTCTTAAGAGTTAGGGCCTGGGCTGAGAAGTGAGTCACCAGGGAATGGCCCGGAAGGCTATGCGTTCCCCGCTAGCTCTGCTTTCTCTCCCTCTGCTTCCTGTTGCAGCGGCACGAGCAGCTTTTCTCCAGCTGGGCCCTTCGCGATGCCCTTCAGCCATTGCCGGCTGCCCATAAATGAGCCGAGACACTCTGAAACCATGAGCCAAAACAAGCCTTTCCTCTTCTAAGTTGTTGGCATCAAGTATCACATCCTAGCGATGACAAGCAACTGAGACAGCCAATGAGGTGACGCTGGGTTCAGAGTCTGGGGTTTACAACATGAAAAGTGGAGGGGCCGAGTGGAGAGAACGCCAGCAGATGGGACAGGCAGATGGACATCTGAATCTTGGTTCCAACTTGCTATCTGCATGATAGGAAGAGCACCTGACTTCCCCAGGTCTCATGATCTCCCTTTCCCCAGTAGAGAAGCAAAAACATTATACTATTTTATACGATCTAATTCTAATTACAGGTCTTTAAGTTACTAATATAAAAAGCCTGGGCCAGCACAGGTTTAATAACTGGAAAATTACTAATTCTATTATTATAAAAAGACATATAGTTGAAATTATTACATAATTTATTTGCTATTTTCACTACTATTAAGTAAATTATTACTTAATACTATTTTGGGTTCTTTATATTATTTATAAGTAAAATAGTAAGTAAAGAGAATAGACCTTCCACATTTTGAGAGCTTAAGACTTTGTGAGAATAATGTGGTTTCCACAAAGCATTCAGAAAGGTATCTTTAGTAATAAAACCACACAATATCTCAGTGCATGTCAAAAAAGTCAATGCCTCCCCCTCACATGTGGGTAAATTCATGTTTTCTGTCCATATCACAAGGTCCTCCAGCACCTAACCCCTCCGGTCTGTTCCTCTCAGCATCCCTGTCCCGGCCACACGGCAGGTCCTCCTCGCTCCCTCTGTGTGCCTCTGTCCTGCTCAAGGCCTTGCGTGTTGCTCCCTCTGAGCTCAACAGAGGCCCGGCCTCACGCCTCTAAGTCAGAGCTCACATATCACTCTACCTGAGTCACCCCCTCCCTCCATTGTTTTCTCTCTGTCCTGCGGTTGGGTAGTTCTTTCTGCCATTTATAGATCAGCATTTCAGGTAGCGGTGTGCATGCCTTCCACTCCCTTATTCAAGCATTGATTCTGTGTTCCTGGAGATACTAAGGAGCTGTAAGAGGGCACAGACATTTGTCTCGGTTCCTGCTCTCACACTCCACCTCAATCGATGCCCAGAACCTGAGAGTTCCCAATCCGTTCCAACAAATTTCAACACTTGAACAAAATCTCCAGCGTGACTAACCGCCCCCCTTTTAGCATATACGTAGAGGCTTGAAGTAAATGGCCATGTTTCCAAATGTATCCATTCACCATTCCATACCCAACTGCTGAGCACATGTAGTTTGCCACGCTCAGCTCACAGGGTGCCTGCCGGTGGGAGGGGACAGGCGGCCTTCCCTGAGGAGCCTTCTCACAGAGCTTGATGTGCCACGCTGACGCGGTAACAGACAATGGCACTTTGTGTAGCACAGTTAAGGAACACGATGTGGTAGAAATCAAGGGGAAGGAAGGAAGTCTTCGGCTTGGGAGTAGACTGGAGGGACTGCTTAGGGGAAGCAATGCGTGAGCTGAGACCCAAAATAAGAGTCAGCACCTACCCAGGTGTCTAGACTCTGCAACGGGCTCTCTGGACTCCAAACTGGTTTTTGCCACTTCCCAGCCGAGTGGCCAGGGAAAGTTCTCTCACTGATCTGTCCTTCAAGTGTCCTTCCTGTGCCATTTGTAAAATGGCAACACTTGGTTGGGGATGGTGTGAGAATTAGATTAAATTACCCATTTAAAAACTGAACTCTTAGCTCATTGCTCAAGAATGTTACACACATAGCCGTTTTCTTGGGGTACGCAACCGTGCTAGACAGATGCAGAGCAAGGCCAGTGCTTCCGCACAGCTGGATCACAGACCCTGGAAGAGGCAGGGCTGGAAGGAGAGGCTGAACTGGGATCTTACAGGGCTTTGCAGCAGGCAGTTTGGTCTTGATCTGAAACGAAGTGAAGTGTTGTCTGAGGACTGGAAGCGGGAAAGTTTGCTCATGTGGACAATGCGGGAAGGCAGCCACCGGACAAAAAGATGAGGGGAGCAGGCCACGTGGTAGGCAGGAGCGGAAGCTATCATGAGAGTCCGTCCCAGAGATAAAGAGAAGGGCCAGCTCAGGAAAGAGCTCAAAAGTCTGGGAGGAATATAATTTATAAGTTGATATTAGGTCTAGCAGAACACAGAAAAGTTTCAAAAGGCTTTATCTCAAAAGAGGCCTTTTCAAGAGGCATGGGCAGGCTGTAAGGGAACCCAAAGGAATAGCAAGGCATCCAGGCACAAGCAAGAAAGGAAAGGCGCTGGCACCTCCAGGCCTGAGGAAATACACAGAGGTACAGTATTACCAGAGCCGGGAAATGTAAGATGCCAAGAAGACAGCCAAGTCAAGGGCAGTGAGTGCTGATGGCGGGGAGCAGCCTCTACACACCACGGCCAGGGCGTGGAGGAAATGGAGGAGAACACCCAACCTCTCTTCCCTCCTGTTCTCCCATCTCCCTCCAGTGCCTTTATTGCCTACACCCAGCCTGAGGCTGGAGGAGGAGGCAGCCTGCAGAGGCCAGTCTTTTTGGGTTAAAAGAAGGTTAGCAAAGAGCAGAGTGGAGCTGTGGTAATCCATCCATAAGGAATTAATATCATAATCACTAACCAGATGGGAGAAGAGTGCTTCAGAGGGGAGAGAAGAGGGGCAGCTCTTAGCTCCGAGGCTCCTCGCTAAGGAAGTAATTCAGTTACATGTGAACTAGATCACTGAAATGCTTATCCAAGAAAACCACTTCCCACTTCCCGCTGCCCCGCCCGCAACGTCTGCTGCGAATGTCTGGGCCTTCCTCTCCTTCCTTTCCACCTGGAAATGTGGCTTCTTACTGTATGCTCACAGCAGTCAGCCAGAAATGGCACAGCACCGGGTTTGTGGGATTTCATTGGTACTTCAGCTGAGAAAACAAATTGGTCTGTAACATACTGTCGAAGTCCTAAACAGACAAATGTAACAACGGTCTGCAAACAAAACAAAACAAAACAAAACAAACAAACAAACAAAAAATGGGGCCAGAGAGCACCTCACTCATTTGCAAAAATTTTTCTATTTCCATAAACACCACTGAGATCCAATAGCCTATGTGCAAATTGTCCTGGAGCTCCAGGCTCTGCCCTTCTCTGCCTGACACATGTGATTTCCCATGTCCCTTACAGGTTCCAGGACAGGAGAGACTGCATGCTGGAGCTCCAGACACAGTGATGTGATCCTCTGAGTGACACTGTAGCAGGCACATTCTGGAGGTAAAAAAATCTGCCTTGGGACCAAGAATCTTGTTTTTACAGGAGTCACAAAAATTGTTGACAGCAACCGGCAGGCCTTCTTCATGCACAGTGCTCCCAGGAAGCCTGAACAGGCCTGGAGAGCAGAGGGATTTTCATGATTAATCAACATATTTTCCACAATAGGCCCAAAAGAAGGACTGGTTAAGGCTCACTGGGAGGCAGGACAGAGATGGACTGGCAGCTCTGGGCAAGCCTCAGCATAGGATTTCAATATGTGGCCCTCAAGGCAAGCCCCGAGCTTTGACATGTTCAAGGCCCTCCATGGGCTGACACCTGATCTGGCTCACTTTTCCAGGTCTCCACTCAGCACTTCGTGCTCACCTGGCCCTACAGAGCTATCAGCAATCTGCCCATGTATCCTGCAAGCTCTGTAGGTTCTCGGGCTCTTCACTTGCCATTTCTCTACCTGGAACACCCTTTCCTCTTCTCTGTCAAAATTCCATTTTCTTTTTTATTTTATTTTTTGTAACATTCTTGTTAAGCTTTAAATCTCAAATGCCACCAAAGTCTTATTGTTTGGAAATTGAGTGGGTCACAGGGGCACTGCATACTCACAAGGAATTAATCCACTGATGATTTCATATGCTGTTAGGAGGTGGGCCTAATGGAGCAATGGGTCACTGAGGGCTGATCTGGAGAGGTACATATTCCTCACAGGCTCCTCCCCTCTCCTTCTTTCTGGCCACAGCAGAATGAGCAGTTTTCCCCTGCCAGGCCCCTCCACCATTGCCAGCCAACCATGCATGGACTGGGACTTCCAAACTGGGAGCTAAAATAAATCTCTCCTCTGTCAAGTCATGGGTGTCACGTATCATGTCCCAGTGATGAGAAGAAAGTAACGAAAGCAATCCTTCTCTTATTACATCCAGATGTCTCCTGGGAGGCTGTGCAAAGGTGCAATCAGGAATTATGCCTCTATAGTACCTATGGTATATGTGTCCTCTGAAGTATAAACCACAAAGCAAATAGGGTTTTTTTTTGTATTGTTTTCATGCAAGCTTCTGAAAATCTGAGATGCCGCAGAGGACAGCCTCTGGGATTCACCTTACTACCCGTATTCATCAGAGTAACAACACAGAGAAGTCACAGCTCCAAAGCCAGCCATTCTCCTGCTGAACAGGCTTCATCCAGTTGCAATGAAACCTACAGCTTCTGACTAAAGGGAGCCATGTTGCTTTCTTAACTGTATAGCATTTCCCCTGGTGACACATGCGAGGCCTTCAGATTCTTCTACACAACGACTAAGCCTCCACCAAACCCTCTGACCATATTTTTTCTTTTAGGTTGAGTTCACTTTTGTATTAAAAAAAATCAGTTTTGGTTCCAATCAGATTTGAATTTGAGTATGAGCTCTGGCACCCCTTAACCCCGTTCACTCATCTATCGAATGAGAAGAGTAGGTCCTACTTTGCAGGGATGTTGAGGGAATTAAGGGAAATATTACATGGGGAATGGCTAGAAAATAGTGTTTCCTCAAATAAATCTTTGTTGAACCACTGGATGAATGAACTGGTGCTCTGCGTCATCCATTAAGAGACAGACTACCAATGTAGGTATCAAAGTCTCTTGTGCTGCTAGGAGTCAGTGATGGTAGAGCTATACTAGGTACTTGCTAGGAACTTAGAACACTGAATGCATAAAGCACAAATGGTCCCTGCCCTGATAACTCCCAGGCAAGTCACTGCACAGGTAATGAGAAAACACACGTAGTACATGATATGGGAGCCAGCTTACAAGTCATTCCCTGAGTCTGACTGAGCAGGTTATACATGGCTTACTGCAGAGAGGTCCCGGAGTAAATGTTTACCGGAAGTTGAACACAGTTTGTCAGTGTGATGATGGGTGTGTACTTCAGTTAGCATCACCTGTCACACATGTCTTATTTCGTGCTTATTTTCTTTTTACATCTTTTTTCTTTCAAATCATCTTGAGCCTCATTTTCTCACTCACAAAAACATGTATAATCATCCTCATCCACCTTGTAGGATAATGTAAGCATGACGTAAGACATATTCAACCTGTAGTATGGGTCAGGTGCTGCATCAGGCACCTCTGTATTACCAGGCCTGACAGTCTGAATAGAGAAAAGGAGTCGGTCTCTATAGCTAAGAAATCACATGTCAAAACCAATCCTTGATTTTACAGATACTTAATTTCATTGATGAAAACACCCATACATCACTAGGCTTTGACGTAGATCAACTTTGGTGGAATTGTCATTGGCACTAGAAGATAGAAACCAATAGGTTTTCTTGTAGTGAGAAAGAGAATCCACAAACATTTACCTTTTTGTAAAGCTGTGGTCTGGTGACTCAAATTCTAGTAAAAAGTACTCATTCTGGGAGTTTATTTTTTAATCAAACAATGGGTTACCTAACATACACCTTCTTCTATTTCATAACTTATACCACCACTTGGGATGGTAAACTGCCTACACCTCTAAGAGTAATAAACTAACAAATAAAACAACTCTCTTCTCACTAGAGTGTAAACTCCAATCAACCACTCTCTTTCCAGTTTTGTTAGTGATGTAACCCCAATTTGGAAGAGGTCACCCCAAAAATAACTGCAGACAAGTTGAGCAAACATGGGTGAGTGACAGAAAGAGGGCTTCAGGGTAGAATGCCAGGCGCTGGCTCCAGCCCTCACACTTACTGTTGTGCAAGCAGGTGTGTCCTCAGACCTGTTAGCACTTCATCTACTATTGTGCAGTCCAACAACTCCCTCCATCAGCCAGTGTCTTGGCAAGAAACAGAACACGCAGTGTGTTTACCCTGAAGAAAACTTATCACTAAGATTATTTACAGACATGGGAATGACATGAAGGGCATTAACAAGGGATAGTAAGGTGTTCTGAGGCTAATATTAGCAAAATCTGTGTCCTTGCCAATGGCTCAAAGGACAGAGAAAAGAACAAACATTGCCCAATGAGTCTGGGGGAGGGACAGAGGGGTTGTCTGACGGGAGCCACTGTGGCAGAAGGACAAGGCTATAGCCAAAGCACAGGCCGGCAGGGACTTCCTTCTGTTCTGCCTTCTGGTCTTCTGCCAACACGCATACGCCAAACTCAACTGGAAGAGGAGAGAGAACAAAAAATATGGCGATACATTGCATAGCGGCTTCACTGGGGGTGGAGGGGGCACAGAGCCTGTCAGAGAAGAATAGTGGGTACACCTGGAGGGACAGACGAGAGCAACCAGCACAGACCTTCATGCCCTTCCCACCTCAGCGAGGAGGGCCTGAGGCCATGCCAGATGAGCCCAAGTGCCCACTCTCCTTGATTCTTAGCATCTTAACATCTTTAGCTGTTTGCTGCCAGTTGTAATCTTCTCTCTCTAGCTACTTTCAATGATATGGGGCGTTATTGAGCTTGGAAGACTGTAGATGGACAACAGTGGTTATGTTTGGTTAAAGAAGAACCACACTGTGAAATACTCAGAATGTGAAAACCCTCCAAATGGCAGGCACTGGGCTGGGCCTGGCCTCAGAACCATAAATGAAGCCCATCTTGCCCTGAGGACCACATTGTCAGGGGGTGGGAGATCAACGAGAAGAAAAGAAAAACCTAACGGGATAATGGAGCGACGTTGAGCGTGATGGTTTACCAGTAATAAATTTTTAAAAATCAAACAATTTCTCAGTGGGAAATGGGAACTTGCAGGTTGTATTCCTTTATACAAAACTATGTCCTCTATAATCATTTTTATTTCAGCAGAAAAGAAATACATTGGTGTTCATTTCAGTTTAAAAAGACAAAGGACTCGTGAACAGAAAGACTCTCTGGGCACACACAAGTGGAAAGAAAAGTTTCAGAATCAGAGACCAAGAAACAAATCTCTGGCTATAGCACTTTGAAGTCTCAAACTACTGAAACCCCATTTTGGCTGTGTGGCAGTGATCTCCATGTGACAGGGCACCTGGGCACGCGCAATCATGTCATTTGTTGAGTACGAAGCCTTTTCCAGCCACCGTGCTAAGGGCTTGGGGCACTGTGGTTTCTAGTCAAAACACTGAACCTCTATATAACACAGAGAGGGAGGGAAGCAGCCTGACACAGGTGAAATCTCTGTATGTCCCTCTAATTGTGCCCCTGTAATTATAATTAAGGCCACCTTGGGGAGAGAATGCTATGGTGACCTTCTCCATGTGACTCCAAATCATGTCCTTAATTTTCTACTCTAAGAAAAAAAGAACACGATTATACATCAAAAAATGCCTCTCAGTGGCTGAAGTTTCAGACTGGAGTTAATTTCAAGGTTGATTAGAATGTCAGAGTTAATGATTTTCTCCCCAAAGAACTCGGAATTTGTGATTATCCAAAAGACCATAAACAGAGCTGGAGAGAGCTTAGGCTTTTTTTTTTTTTCCTTAAAATTTCCTCCAAATGCGTCCTACAATAACCTCTTCCTGTAACAACCTCAACTGCATGCAACCGTAGTTACATTTCGGATGCCTGACACTCTCTCTTGAATTTACAAGCCAGTCTGTTCTCAGTGTCATTATTAAGTCACAAAGATCATTTAATCCAAAAGTGACAAAGCTCTCCCTATACACCCAGGATGTGCTAAAGGTAAGTTTTTAAAAATGGAAATTATATATATATATATATATATATATATATATATATATATATATATGTTGGTTTGAACTTAAATATATATTCTTTTTTTAAAAAAAACCCTTGCATTTAAAAGAAAAAGAAGCAAAATTCTTCAAGGGGAAAGTGGTTGTCAGTTTTCAGTAACAAATCAGAACAAGAGGGAGATAAGGGAATGGGAAGGTGAAGACGGGAGGGGAGCCAGGAAGACAGAGAAAGAAAGAGCAGGGGGAAGGCAGAAGAGGCAAGGGAGAAGACAAAATAAAAAAGAAAAGAAAGCAACTAAATTCAATCTTAAGAAAGTTTACAACCACATCAGGGTTTCCAGGAAGAATGTGCCTTCTCCCCTCATTGGTATTTAAAGGACTTCACCATCCAGGGATTATTTATGGACTCCACGACTGTGAATCTTGTCCGTGTGACCTTGGAGCCTGGCACACTCCTGTGGGACAGGTTATGTGACACAGTTAGGCCCCCGTTCCAGCCCATTCCCCATCTTGATGCCTTTCTCTCCACAGTCTTTCCGTCTTCTCACATTAACTTGGAATTCCACACTGGCAGAACCTGAGGGCTGCTGGAGGTCACGCAGTCCAGCTCCACCCCACTAAGGGAAACAGAAGCCCAGAGAAGACGAGCAGCTCCCTGTTCGCAGACTAAAAATGGGAAAAGCAAAGCTCCCTCACCCCAAGATGCCCCTGAGAAACACGATTTCATCTTGGCAGGAACAGGTCTGAGGATCAAGAATGGCCTGACACACAGTTCCCCAGCCTCTAACTGCCACCCCTCTGCTCAACAGTTCTTTAAGATGCAGACATCTACAGCTCACGTGAGACAATGAGGGATATTGAGACTGATGTCAACTGAACGCTTGTCACGTATCAGCTGCTATGTTAAGTAATTCATATCCACGATCTCGTTTACTTGTCCCAACAACCCACTAACATAGGTTCTACTGGGCCCCATTTCCTTCTCTCAGCCTGGTTCCCTATCCGTCAGACAATCTTCCCAGTGTCCCATGGAGTAGTTCCAGTCACAGCATCCAACTGTGGTGTACCTTGCCTCTCCAGGAGCCACGGTGCTGAGGAAGAGGAAGGGTGTAGATTTCAGAACAAAGTTACCACATTTGAAAAGAAGCACAAAAGGAAAGCTACCAATACATTCTAGATGTTCTTTCCAAACCCACTCTTAAGACCAGACAGGTGGGAAATGGAAGGCTGGGAACGAGATGGGAAGTGGTCAGGCACCCGCTTTCCTCCCAGCCCTCGGGTTGCTTCAACAACTATATCCATCAGGGTAGGTTGGCAACCAAACACAGCCTTGCCTGTAAGCCACGGAGACATGGGAGCCACCTCCTGGCCACCCTGCAGTCCAGTCAGGTGTTTGCAAGCAGTGATTTCAGTCCTTTTTGTTGTTGTTATTTTGCTTCCCTGCCCCCTCCTTGCTCTGCCGCCCCTCCCCATCAAGTCCATCACCCCGTTTGCTGTTATCTCTCTTATTTTGCTCTTCTATCTAAGCTCCCAGAATCACTGAGTCAAGCTGCCTGGCCGGGGAGCCCCAGGAAACCCTGTTGGCACGGGCCAGGGCGGATCAGTGCGCTGACTTCTCAGAACTCTCAAACTCCCAGCAGCCACTGAAGTCCTCACGTATCTGCTCACGAGATAATTGGGAAAGTGTTTCCCCTATGTCTGCTCATATGAGATAATGGCTCACGGATTGGAAAATGAAAGCATAATCTTCAAACACAAAGGGTGGATTTGCTGCAGCATACGATTGATGTCATAAAATCAACAGTCTCTTTAAAATAGAACAACAACAACAAAAAAGACACACTGGAAAATGGAAAATCAATAGGAATTAAAGCAGAGTCCAGAAATCTGGATGGGAGCCTGGCTTTGACACCATTGATCCCTGGAATCCTGAACAGTCAGGTGGCCTCAGCCTCTTGACATCCCTCTCTGTTCAGGCCAAATGGGTTGGAGTCAGTGGTTCTCAGCTGGGGGCAGCATCGCCCCCTAGAGGGCAAGGTTTTTGGTTAGAAGAACTGAAGAGGCCTGGTGTTTAGCAGGCAGAGAGCAGGGAAGTTTGTGTCGTGGGTGCCATGGGGTCTCTCCCAATATAGAATTGTCCTTCTCAATTGCCAACCTAACAGCATGGGGTTGGAAGGAAAAAAAAATCCTGGATAATATTTTTCAGCTCAGATCAAATAGTTTCAATGGAAAATTGGCCTTTTCCGCTTTGGTAGCTAGAAAATTTAGAGCAAAATTAGAGAACTCTGATGAACAACTCCTTGTCACTGAAGTCCTTGGTATTATCAATTCTGTCTACCTCTTTCCCTCAACTTCACTGCATAATCCCACACAATGTAGACACACACACACAGAGACACACACTCCAATTTTAGGCTTCTTGACTTTTTCTCCTTATTTTGGTGGTCTAATTTTAAATGTCTTTTTTATTTTATGATATATTTTTAAAATGGACTTCCAGGGGCTGGAGGAATGGCACAGCAGTTCAAGCACTTGCCTAGCAAGCACAAGGCCATGAGTTTGATTCCCCAGCACAACATAAAGCTGGTCATAGTGGTACACACCTATAATCCCAGCATTTGAGAGGCTGAGGCGGGAGGATTGCCATGAGGTCAAGGCCAGCCTGGGCCACATAGTGAGTTCAGGACCAGCCTGAGCTACAGAGTGAGACCCTGTCTCAAAGAAAATGTATATCTACTTTAATATCACATTGTGGCACTATTTATACACTTTGCCCCTGTTCAATGGCTCTCCTTAGCCATAGAGAGCTTGTTTTATTCATATACAAAGTCATTCATTTGATTGTTCAAAATAATATCGGTGATAATTAATATATTTTGAGCACTTCCTGTGTGCGGAGAACAACCCTGAGAGCCACTGAGCCTTAGGCAGTATTGGGTGCTGTCGTTATCCTTGTATTCTGGAGCACCACACTGAGTACAAAAAAAAAAAAAAAAAATCACGAAGTTGACTACAAAAAAATTAAGTGACTTGCCCTGAGACCCACAAGCAGAAATTGGGTTAGGAAGTGAAGATTCAACGATGAAAGTCAAGGTCCTGAGGCCTACCTAGGATCCTGCATTCCAACAGGCAACAGATGGGTAGACAGAGTGAATGACACGGCCTCGGAGATGGTCGTGGAGTGTGCCGAACAAGCCCCACCAGAGTCCCAGGGTCTGTAGCAGAAGAGACCCTGAGAAGGTGCTACCTGGACTGAAGCTAAGGGCCCCAGGGGAGCTCAGAGGACCCTGCCCGGAAGAATCCCCAGAGGAGCGTGCGGTGAATGGGGCTGCCAGCACCCAGCATTCTCAGTCGGAGTTCTGAAGTGGAGGAAGGAAACCGGCCTTGTTTGAGTCCCAGAGCTGGAGCCTCATGGGAACTTGGGTGCCCACGTGGTTGGGACACGGCCTGTCCCCCTGGTGCCTGCCCTTCTCAGCAGCATGAATGTGCCTTGCTGGCTTGCCCAGATGCGGTCTCACAGGCCAGGTGGGCCGAGGAAATCACGCCCTTCCCCAAGACCTTAAACATCTTCCCTACGGTCTCTCGCAATCTTTGCCTCTGCCCCGTCAGGTGAGCACCAGCACCCCATCCAGCAAGTGGCAGGCTGAGTTCAGAGAGGGCGCGCAGGTAGCGCGCGGCCCGGCAAGCAGCTGTCTGACTGTGGAATCCTAATTCACAGAAGGGCACGCTGCTGCCCCGGGGCCCTCCACATCCACTCGGCCCAGCCAGTGTGGATCAAGCCCTGTCGCGGGTCCCCAAGAGGCCTGGCACCGCACCTTGGTGCCAGTGCTTCCTTGCGCCTCCGCCGCTCCTGCGTGTGGTCTGAAGTGCGCATCCAGCGTCATGCCCAATCTCGGCTCAGATGAGCCAGCTCGCAGAGCCGCAGAGCGTAGGCAGTAAAGCTCCTGCCAACCAAGGACGAAGCAGTCACACAAACACAAATCAAGTGAAGATCTAATTAGCTGCTCCAGTCACTCTGCCGGCTCCCGTTAGTCCAGAACGATCTGTAACTAACACCAGGCCAGCGCAATACACCGCCCGGTTCAGAGTCTGTGTTGGCTTGTTGTGGCGCCTTTCCCCTTGCCCGTCTTTCTCTCTCCCTCTCCCTCCGCCACTTTCTCCTTTCCGCCCTCCTCCCTTTCCTCCCTGCTCTCCTCCGTTTCTCCACTTGACCATGGGCTGGACAGGCAGCTTGGGCCCAAGGGGAACCCTGGGCCTCTCCTCAAACCCGGACGCCGGGAGTGACCGGCTGCTCGCCCCTTCCGACACACGCCACCTTGCGCAAATAGTCATCTCTGGCCCCTGCGGGCGATGGGACGGGACACGCTGCTGTGGCTGCAGCGGGGAGGCCGGGCAGGGCCTGCCTGGCGCACATCGCGGGCAGCGGACGTGAATCCTCCTCTCACTCCGGAGTCCGGCCCGGTTAGAAAAGCTCCATTCCACGCGGAGACCAGAAAATGGCAAGTGAGCCAAGCTTTTTAATAATGTGAAAATTGAAGCAATTGGGGAACGCTTATTAATACACATAAAGTCCACGCTATGAGAGCATGGAACTTTCCCGTCATGCAGCGAGGCTTGGAGGGTGGAAACGCTGATTCATTTACACAGAGCCAGCTGCAAGGGGCGTGGCCTCGGGCAGGTCCCGCCCTCCTCTGGCCTCGCTAGCCGCCTGTCTCTCCAGCCTGTCCAAGGGGAGCAAAAAGCAAATAGCTGCATCTCATCCCAAAGAGTCGCCTCGAGGATTAGACGAGATGGACAGTGACGAATCCATTTAAGAAATCGGCCGGGGAATGAGAGTGCATGGCCGGCTGCCCGCGTCCCCCACGTCGCCGCACCTGCTCTGCCATGGGTAGGAAATCGCTTCCCTTCTCTGGACCGGGCATTCCTTCTGTGCAAAACTAACCCGAGGTGCTGGGGTTGCAAAAGCCTGGAAAACAGCTTGGCTGTTATATATATAAAATCAAATACATACTTATCATATGGTCCTAGAGAAATGAAAACTTACATTTGTTCAAAAACCTGTACCCAAATATTTATATAGAACTCTCCACAGTCCCTGAAAAATAGAAATAACTCACATGACTTTCAATGAGTGAATGGAAAGATCTGTTGAGGTATCCATGCAGGGGAATATTACTTGGCAATAAAAAGGAATGGCCTGTTGACACATGGAATTATTTGCATGGACTCCAAAGGGCTCCTGCTGGGAGAAAAGAGCCAGGCTCAAAAGAATGCATGCTGTCTGAGCCCCTGGGTCTGCTTCTCCTGCTTCACAAGGAGCAGAAACTGTAGCAGCAGAGGACGGATCAGTGGTCGCCAGGAGTGAGGACTGTGGGGGAGGAGTGACTACCAATCCTAGCATTGATGGGGAGTTGGAGATGGTGGAACCACCCCGTGCCCGGCTTTAACCACCCCTCACCTGGCTTTAACCACCCCGCACCGGGTTTTAACCACCCCGCAACCGGCTTTAACCACCCCGCAACCGGCTTTAACCACCGCGCACCCGGCTTGAACCATCCCATACCTGGCTTTAACCACTCCACACCAGGCTTGAGGAGACAGCTACATAAATCTCTATTAAGCTTGGAACTCCCAGGACTGTGAATTAAAAGGGAGAAGACTTTGCTGCCAGTTTAAAGTAAATAAATCGATGTAAAAAATTAAATGATAATAAAATAACACATTGCCCTACTTGCCCATCACTGTTCAGTTCATGAAATACGTTCACTGGGCTCAGAAAGGCTAAGGCACTGACAAACGACCCACCTGGTAAGGACTGGGGTCATTCTTGCATCCTATTGTTCCAATTTCAGATCCTGGGCGCTTTTCAAGAGTGGTCCCAAAAAGCCATGAGAATGTTTACAGGAAGACACAATTCTTAGGTTGTTTGTTTTTGGTCGTGTTTTCCTTTGTTTTTTCCAAGTTCCTATGCAACCTGCTCAAGTTCCTGGAAATGTTTACATTTTCTGAGCAAAAACCAAACTGGGTCAATGTGCCATTTGGTAAACTGACAGATTCGGGGAAGCCCTTACGTGAGGAGCTCTCTGAATTCATGACTAGAAAAATAAATTGCTGCGAGCTGGGAAGTGTTCATTTTCATATTTGCTTGTTGAACGCATCTCCCTCAGCCAGGCCGTGGCTGTTCTGGAAGTGTCCCCGCATTCCTTTCTGGTGAGCCCCTCGCTCAGATCTCAGAGGCGGCACTGCCTCCCCCGGATGCCTCTGCATGTCCCCTCGAACTCTTGAGATGCTTGCTGCCTGGCACCCTGCGCATCACTCCGCCCGACGCCCGTCACCCATCTCTAGACTGAGGGCACCCAGAGCGAAGGCGCCAGCTCTGCGTCCTTAGCACGGGCCTCCGCTCGCTCAGAGCCACTTACAGGGCCCGCTGTGTCAGGAGATGCTCTACTGCAAAGATTGTCCATAAATAAATAAGCATCCTGTACCATTTTATTTTATTTATGTTTTTTTTTTTGTGTGTGTGTGTGTGGTGCTGGAGATTGAGTCAAGGGCCTTGACGTTGGGCTATACCCCAGGCCTCTTTAATTTTCGATTTTGTGACGGAGTCTTGCAGAGTTGCTCAGTTCCCCAGGATGGGCTCCGACTTCTGATCCTCCCGCCTCAGCCTCCCAATGCTGGGCCACGTAATATCAATGAAAACAAATCAAAGAGGAAAGGGATGAGCGTATGATGGTTTCCTCTGAGGAAGAAGCCTCCTTCCGAGCAGACAGCTGAAGGGGGCAAAACTATTTAGCCATTTGCTATTTACCCAGCAAGAACTCACCAAGAACCTCATACCGAATACTTCCATTCTTATTTTTTGTCCAGTCTTTCAAGCTGGAAGTCCTCAACTCGCTCTCAGGACCTACGCCGCACAGGGCCTGGAGCCATCGCACCGCATCTGCCTGGCCAGGGGGCAGACCTCCCATCCATAGCCTCTGACAGCCTGAGCAAAGCTCTCCTGGGCAAAGGCCACTTGGAGGAATTTTGTTTGGGAACCTGAGTTGGTGTTTAGATTTCAAACAAGAAACCTGCCGGTCTCTGGCCGTTTGAGAAGTTGGCTTCCTTTGACACATAAAGTGCCCTTTATGCTTTGGAGGTGACGTAAAAGACCATTCCATCTTTGCCCTGAAATACTCCCAACTGGGGCATGAAATGGCCCTTTATGGTACATCAAAGGCCCACAACCATATCCTCTCCTAGACCTTTGATATTTTAATATTTGGCCAATGAAATTCTTACCTCTTCAGTCCACAGAGCACTCGTTTATTTAGTTGGTCCTATCTGTGTTACTGCTTCAATGGTGACAGATCCAAGCGGGAAGATGGCACCTGGCCTCCCAGAAGCTCCAGAGTTGGACACTGTCTGACTTTTATCTCCCAAAACTAAGAAACTCAGGGTTTACATTTCTTTGGCCCCGTTCTTCTGAAGGAAACACTAGACAGCTCCCGCCCCTGACAAGCACCTCTCATTTGTGCCTCTCCGAGCCAGCCAGGTTCCTTCAGTGGGCTTCCGTGGATATCTGGACCATGGGAAATTGGTTCTGAGTTTGAAATAAGAGTTCACACTTCATTATTATTGGGCATGCACTCTGACATTTAACTAAGAGCTTTTGAATACCGAGTATGTATCTCCTTTTAAGTTAGAAATCTGGGAATCATGTGCAATTCCCTTTCCACTTATTTATATATCCGAGAATTATTTGTGGTTGGTCTACGTTGTATCAGGCACTGGGCAGGACACCAGACACCAGTCACGAGAGTCCGCCTCATAACCCTCTCCCCTGCTATCTCTCTGCTGTCTTATCTTCTTTGCCCTAATTTATCACCAGGCCTGCACATGCTGCCTCCCTGTTAATCCTCAGACCTGCCCGTCTTTCTCAATAACCCCGGGCCGCCTCATCTCCAGCTGGATGACGGCAACTGTCCCCCTGCTGGATTCTTGGCCTCCGGTGTGACTGCCTGATGAGTGGGATCCAGCCACACTCATCAACCAAGACCATTCATGTTCTGCCTCAAACCTCCCAACCTCAAGTGCCCTCGTGATCTAGACAATGACTAAAACAAGAGACGTAGCAGTGTAGGGTCAGGACTGGGAAGACAATAGAAAACAGGATTGGAGAACGCAAGCCTCACCCAAATGAAGACCGGATGTCAACCAAGAAAACATCTTTGTGATGATAACTCCCAGCCTCCGGCCTGAAGGCAGCATCCTGGGTCATGGTTTCTCACCCAAGCAGCCCCACGGTGTGGGCTGGACCAAACCCTCAGTTCTCGTTTGTCAACTCACCCTGCCCTATCTCTGCTTCTATTCTGTGCTCTAACTATATTAAATTACTGACTCAGCTTTCCCAAAGCCACACGTTTGTCCTTCACGTGTTTCTTCACAATATTATAAATCTCTAGAATTACTCTACCTCCTGACCTAAACGTGTTCATCTCCCAAGGCTTTTTCTCTAATAGCTCCTCCTCTGGAGGCTGTGGCTGTGGAGAAAGAATTCATCATACACATTCATCTTAACCCTTGGCTTTGTACAGCCTTTTGTAGCCAATTTTCTACCACTTTGCATTTATGGATGGGTGGGTAGGAAGCCTGGTATGTCAGCAGTGAGTGCCTTGTGCTGGTGCTTGCTGGGTGACCCTGGACAAAGTTTGCTGCTCCGGTACTTTGCACTGAGCAAGTGCTTCAGTGGAAGTGTAAAATGTCAAATTATTAAGTTCACTGCTAGGTAATTTCCCATACTTCTTATTTAAGTTTTACAACAAGCAGCCTGAGAGGTATGTATTACTATCAGACCCATTGTCTAAGTGTGGAAACGGAAGGTCAGAGGGACGAGGTCATAGCATAAGGTCACATAGCAAGTGAGTCATGGAGCCGGGTCTTCTAACACAGAAGCCAGGCCACTCACAACATGGTGGCCCTTCTGGATCTCAAGACAAGTGCAAATATTCTAGAGGAAAGTTCTAGAAGTACTGGATGTTTCTCAAGTAGTTGGAATGGTGATGAGACCCATGGTGGTAGAAGAAGATAAAACAGGAGAAAAGAAAATGCACAGAATGAGTTAGGTGAGGCACCCAAGGAGTAGGGCTCTCCTTAAGCACCGTTAGTACCGCCTCAAAGGTGTCCTGGGCCTGGACCCTCGTGTAGGCTTTAACCTGTCAGATGATCTCAAGCAAGCCACTTTCCCACCTGAAGCCTCTTATTCCTCATGTTTAGGTGTATGGACTTGCCATCCTCACAAGAGAGATCCCTTCCTGCTGTCTGTCTCTCTAATTTCACGTCACCAATATCTGGAGAGGAACTCTGCCGCTGCAATGCCAACCATTTCTAGCGAAGGCCCCACCACAGCTTGACCTTTCTATTGTTTTCCCTTTGGAGATTCTAGACTCTGGTTTCCAGCAAACAGATGTGGAGAGATACAGCAATGACTTAGGTTAACTTAAATTCTTCACACCAGGTGGACAGAGTTTTAGAGTGAGTAGACATTCAACATGGTTTCACACCTGGGAGACCCTGCTCTGTGAAGGGCTTACCATTTCCTATCACCTGTTTCCAGTCCTTAAATTGCAGGGCTGGGAACAACTGACATTTCTGGACCCCCGTTACGATTAGCAGAAACTTCAGCCTCCTTTCCCTTTCCAGCCTTCTTGCATAATTTTTCCAATAAAGTGTTCTCTTCACAAAAATAATAAAATAAAATAAAACACAAGACTGAAGAATTCACTGGTACTGGATGAGGAAAGACGTCAACTCTTCTTAAATGTATATGACTCTGTCCCTTTCTCTACAAAATGCACATACGTGAGAAGACGGAGATGAGACCAAGATACATTGAATATAAAATTTGCTAACAATTTATTCAGTAATAACTTACTGTATTCATAGTAACTTTTGAATTCCACAATGTCTTCGTGCCCCCAAAATCCACCCATCCTACCAGATCCCGAAGATCTCCTAGGTCCTATTTTAATCACGAGGCCTTCATTAACCCTGGCCTGGATAATAAAAAGGGAAAAGAAAACACAGAGAAGGGGTGAATGTGATTGCTAATTCAGAAGTAGAGTTCACACTATTTGGTGGACACCTGCATGTGGAAGGCGTGACCAAGGTGGTGGGGCAGTCTAGGATAATGCGTCGCTCCGATGTAGGTGATGGTGTTACCATCGCTTTGGGGAAGACAGGTGCATTACAGGAGCAAAGGGGATGATTTTGTGGATTGTCTTATGATCTTATGTGTTGCTAAAGCAAAACAGAATAAGCTGGATAATTTATAAACAATAGAAGTCTTTTTTTCCTCTTTGTACAATGTATAACAGAGATACATGCATACCCATGTCTACAGCAGCACAACTAACAATAGCTAAATTGTGGGAGAAGCCAAAAATATCCACCAACAAACCGATGGATAGAAAATTTATGGTAAATGTGCACAATGGAATACTACTGTTCCATAAAGATAGATAGATTGGAGGCTTTCATAGGTAAAGAAACGAAACTAGATCACCATGCTTCGTGAAGCGAGGCAAACTCACATTAAATATCTCATGTTTTCTCTAATATGAGAAACCCAGAATGCAGGAATTTTATAGAACCAAATGGGTGTGACAGTGGGAGTCAGGGGATGAGGGTGGGTGCGGGGGGCCAAAAGCAGAGGGGGGGCATTGTGATGCTGATGCAATATATATGTGTGCACAGAACACCCAAGCTCAGTGTAACCACTGTACATCACGTGTAGATACTAATAAAAATGGGGGGGGGGACAATGAAAGTTGATTTGGCATACCCTTGTGGAGGCTGTGGAGTCCAGCGTCAAGGCACCAGTATCTGGTGAGGGTCTTTGTGCTTCAGAGCAAGTGAGCAAGAGGAGCCAGACACAGGTAACCCACTCCCACAGTAGTGACATTCACCTATGCATGAGGGCGGGGCCTTCATGTCCTAGTCCCTCTTGTTAGGACACACTTGCCAACATTATTATACTGGGTGGGGATTAAGTATCCAGCCAAAAACCTTAGAGGATACATCCAAACCACAACAGATACGTTGCCTTTCAGGTGAGAGCCAAATGCAGATGTCCACGAAACAGTGGAACTCCACTTGGTGGATGGTATTACCGAGCCCTGTTCTGTTCTTTCCTATAGGGCCCTTTCCTATTGATCCTAAACCCAAGGTAATACTGTAATTCCCACCATGGGAATTGGACTTGTATGCATGATCTAATTTGTGCAACCTAACTTGAAAGAAAATGGTATATCCTTTGCTCACAAAACCTTACGAGACAAACAACAGTTCTGCCATGTTCTTCCCCTCTCCTACAAGATTGGCAAGTCCCATAGTGGAGCTACTTTTCATGTTCTGATACCCCAAAAAAAAAAAAAAATTGCAGTAGAATCACAGCCAGTTCAAAATCTGTGTTGTTACAAGTCACTAATGTTTGTGGGTTGGTTTTACTGGAGCCAAACTCAGCTTAAACTAAGTGACATAGCATCTTCTTGTTTTATATATGAAAAATCAAAGTCCCAACAGGGAGAATAAAATTGTCTCACATTTTTAAAATGTCGATAACACGTATTATTTCTCATATACTGGTAGAAGTTCTCATGTCGACAGTCTTCCTGTTCCTAGAAATTAATAATTTACAACTGAATGACTTGATAGCATGGCTCAGTTTTCTCTTTTTTTAAATAAGTAAAATATTGTTTTCTTTTTTCCTGCAAAAGAAAAGAAATACAGAACTTTTTCCTCTTGGATCAGAGGTTCCCATCTAGCATCAAAACCCATAAGTCTGACATTTCTTCCCCTTCAATTTTTCCTTCCAGCTCCACAATACCGACTTTGTACTTGTAAGTTCTATTTGGGGTAAAGTCCAGCTGTGGGAAATTAAAAGACAGAAAGTCATGCAAAACATCTATATCAATGAGGAAAAGAGGCCAGGACCAGGAGTTAAAAGACAAGGGTTTTATTCTCATCTGAGCCACCATATTGCTGTGGGACCCTAAACAGTTCACATCACCTCTCTGGGCCTCAATTCTCTTCTCTGTCAGAGACGAATACTATCTGCCAGGCCTATTTCCAAGGATTATTTGAAGATGAAACACTAGTTTATTTGTAAGTGTTATTTGAAAGAGTGCAAGTCGAAAGAGTAGACGTGTGGGAGGTAGTTTCAGAAGACTGAGGATTGCCAGGCAACCTTGGGCAAGCAGCCTCTTGGCACGACGGACACCAGCTGCCTGCTGAGAGCGTGTGCATCATGCCAGGCCACTAGGCAGGAGTTTGGACTGAGGGAAAGATTTTTTAAGTGCTTCCAGCATTTGACTTTCCCAAAGCATGAGATTTCTGGCCCAACTTTTAAGAGGTAGAACAATGTACTGTGAGACTCATCAACTTTTACAAAACGCAGTTGTAGCCTGTTCTGCTGAACCTCTCTTTATGGGAAGCAGAACCACAGAAGGGTTAAAGTGTGGAAAATGAAGACCCAAGGGGACTTTTGACAAAGGGGGTGATGTCCCTGGAAGTGCTCTTTCAAAGCTCCAGGGTGGTCTGGAGGGCTCTATACGAAAGCGAAGAGGAAGGCTCAGCCATCCAGAGGGGAATGGTTTAGAGCCTACGCCACATAGACACCTGAGGACGAATTAGAAATATTACAAAAATAGGCCACTTGCCCAAGGTCTTGTGGCAAATTAGAAACACAAGCCCAGACCCCAGATCTTGGGCTATGTTTCATGTTCCCATATTACCACAAAATGCTCCTTACATGTAAATGAGAATTTACATTTAATAAAGCAGTGGATTTTGAACAAAATTTTTGAGATTAAAGAGCACATAGATACAAGGGCGAGAAATAAACCACATTTAATAGCTTCTTCTCCATCTAACAGCTCCCCCAGGGCCAGCTCCTTCCTGCAGACTTCCTTTTGCCAGGTCCTTTGCTGCCTTCCTCACAAGAAACACAAACTGCACTAAGAGTCCTTGAGTCCTGGCAGAGCCGTTAGAGCAAAGGTCCTGGCAACTGCGGAGTGCACTGGGCGTCCACAACCCCTGAGCACTGTGGTAAGTACACGACGTGAAGCATCTCATTTCCTCCTCCCATCTACACCTAAGAAGTAGACTCTGTTGTTCATTGTGATTTCTCAAAAATTTGTGGAAAGGGATGTGTATTTGTATCTTTCAAGAATTTATACAGAAGAACAAATAAACCTTTATGCACTTAAAAATCATTCTTTTAGGATGAGGATCAACAAGTATTTCTTGGGGGGGAGGGGGGGAAAGGTTAGAAAATAAAGACCAGACTCTGTTATAATCACTCATCTCTGCAATTCCAGGGCAGAAGAAGCTATAAGCAACACTTAAACGAATGAGGGAGGTACCTGCACTTCAATAAAGCTTTATTTGCAAAATCAAGAAAATGCAATCTGCAGTAGCTAGACGGGAAAGAAAAGGAGACCCTTGAGGTTCTCAGGATGTTCGTGGTCAAGAGCACCAAGTTAAAGTCTTCACCTTTGACTCTTGCTCCTGGACTCCTGTCCCCTTAGCATAGGATCCTTAATGATAAAATTCTGTCATCAAATTCTAATAATTTCCAGAAGCTATAGGATTTGTGCTGTGCCAACTCTGAGTTGTCATTTTTACTTAGCTTCTGTTTTACTGGGAAAACGTGAAGCCCAAACAGCTCTCAGAATAGGTAAGCTTCCCAGAGAAAGATGACTCGGCATGTGAATATTTATGCTTAACCTATTAACAGTTTTTACTATAGTCTCTCTGCACGACCCAGAGGAAAGCAGAGACAAGAAGACTGTTCTGGTCTGGTCTTTGCACCGTCCAGCTAGGTCACTTAAAGGCTCTTACTCGACCCCTCTGGGTACTATTTTCCTGTACTGTAGCCTCCCCTTATCTGAGATTCAGTCTATAAAGTTTCAGGTACCTGGGCTGGGGGGTGTAAGTAAATGCACACACAAGGCCCTGGGCTTGATTACCCAGCACCACATAAAAATTAGCCAGTTGTAATGATGCATGCTAGTAACCCCAACACTCTGGAGGCTGAGGTAGGATGATTGCCATGAGTTCGAGGGCAGCCTGGGCTACATAGTACGTTCGGGGCCAGCCCGGACTACAGATTGAGAACCTGTCTCAAAAAAAAAATTCAGATACTTTTCAAGAGCAGCCCAAAAATATTGTGGAAATTTTCAGAAATAAAAATGTATAAGTTTTAAATAACTTTTATTCCAGCGGAACTTTAAGATTGTTCTATCTTTTCATAAGTTATTGTTGATAATCTCCTGTTCTGCCTAATTTGTAAGTGAAACTTAACCATAGGTATGAATTTATGAGAAAAAGGTAGTGGATATAGGGTTTCAGGCATCCACAGGGGTTGTGGGAACGTGTCCCCCATTGGTTTGGGAGTTTAAGTGGGAGCTTAAAAATAATAATATCAGCCTGATTTTCAGCCATAAAATTGTGTGTCTATGCCAAAAAACGAAAGGTGCAGAACTGGCCTATGAGAGGATGGGACTCAAGTCCGGATAGTACTTCCTTCTACAGTTGAACAGGGCCTCGATCCCCACTTTTCAAAAGGTCAGAAGCAATAGCTTTTGACTCTTAAATTAACTTACTGTACCCACCACTGATCTAAGCTCTTTGCGTGTATTTACACGTTGAGTCCTTACAGCCACACAGGTAGACATAGCACTGTGCTTATCCACAGGCACAGCGAGCCAGGGAGGGAGTTCAGGAGCATGGCTGAAAGTCCAACAGCTGAGACGGCCTGGAGGCCAGTCTGAAGTCAGGCCCTCTGGTCCCAGAGCCCAGATACTGAGCACGGCAAGAGAATGTCTCCAGAAGGCTCAACACTGATCTCCTTTCTCTACGGCTTCTTTAATGTCAACATTCTATGGGCTACCATCCTAAATCAGCTTGCCCCAACCTTCCCATTTCTTCCTCCTCTACACAAGGCCCCATCAGTCCCCTCCCCTCCCTGGCACCTCCACCCTTCCAGAGTCCTTTATATGATCCTGAGGACCTGTTCTGTGTCTGGAGAAGAGCAGCCAGCAGCCCTGTTCACCTTGGCTCCACGGACCCCCAAGGGGCTGGTGAAGGCAGGCTAATTTGCATCCTATTGGAGCCAGCGGGGCCCACCGAGTCTTGTTAATAGGATAATATTTGTGCCTTTCCAAGGAAAATTAATGCACCATGAGACCATTAAGTTAAATGAAACGAATCAGATATGAAAGCTTAAATATCACATGATTTCTCAACATGAGAAACCTGAAGGACAAACAAGTAAAAGAGCCAAGTAAGAATGATGGCGAGAAACAGGGAGATAGATTTTGTGGGAAGGGGAAAGTTGTAGGGAGCCGTGGGAAGGCGGAAAGAAAGTGATAAGGGGCAGTTTGCGTGCACACCCGCTCCTCAGGCTGAACATGAGGGCTACAGACTGAAGACACACACCAATAAAAAGAAAAATTGGGCACCCGTGGAGCAATGGCCATGTGCTGGGGCCCTTGTACATACCATCCCTCCGATCCTCACAGCCGTCCTGAAAGTCAGTGTTTTTTCCCTCACCTCAGACTGATGATGCTGAGCAGCTAAGATCCGGCCCCCTGGGACCCAGTGCAGGCTTCCCCAGCAGCCTGGCGTGAGCCCGCCTCTGATCCCAAGCCTCAGGGACTCGGGAATGCCAAAGGCCGGCTGGCATGGTGGCTGATCCCAGCATGCTGCCTAGACAGACTATTTGGTGGGGGGGGTGGGGGGAGGACGAGAAATGTACACCAATGTTCTGCAGAGTTTGTCCATGGGCCAAGGTCAGTCCCTCAAATCAAGAACAAGCATTAGGAGCTTTTGGATGACAAGACAGTGATTTTATGGCTATCAGATTTAATTTTTAGATGGGATTTGCAGCGTGTAAGTCTTTCATCCCACTATGTTTCTTCAGTCATTCATTTTTATTGAGTTTCCTAAGTGTGTTGGCCCATAGCAGATTGAATGGTTTTTAATAACAGTCTTGAGATAATCTTTGAAAAGCATCGCTATCAGGAAAAGCCCTAGGTTCGAATGCTGAGATCTGAGCCTGGCCTCGGGCGCTGAGTGGGTGCCCCTGCAGGGCCTGTGGCAGGACCGCATGCCCCCAGGAGAGGTGGACTGGCTCTTACTCAAGGCCTCAGACTACAGATCAGACCACTGAGTTTTTGTGGTGCGGAGGAGAGAAAGCCATCATCATCCTCTTAGCTCTCTTCTTGCCTATTTTTTTTTAATGTTGTGAAAGAGACTGGAAAAGACATATCAGGGCAATTACTTTTTCTAACCTTAAAGAAAGTCACACACTAAAAATAAAGAAGAATCTCCGCACCTCCTTTCAGAGATCGCTAATAATGTAAAGCAGGACCCAACTTTTCCCTGGGCCCAGGTCTGCATCTGCTGAGGACGGCTCAGGTTTGGTTCTCTGGCCCCGCCCAACCTCCATCCCGCTGAAAGGACCTAGCTGCTCCCTGTGTTCCCATGTCAACTGCTGTCCCCTGCCTCAGGCTTCCTCCTCCAAAAACTCTGCCTGGTCCAGCCAGATCCGGATCTCTCCCGTTCTTGTTTTGAACGGGGAGAAACATCCCCAGCCGGGAGGGGGGGGCGGGTAACCTCCTCCGAACCTGACCCGGCATCTCTGACTCTCAAGTTCAAGCTCCCTTCCATCCACTCCATTGCAGCTCCCTGCCCAGGAGCACCATTTTTTTTTTTTCCACCCACAAAACATTTGTGTCAGGACAAACCTTGGCAACCAGGGTGCGAGTTCATTTTTCATTCTGAAATTCCTCCAGCGGGTAATTTTATTTCCATCGTCCCCGAGGGGAGGAATTCACGAAGCCTGTGGCGCACAGTTCAAAGAGAAGGGCAGAAGGGGAATATGCCCACCCACCTCCCGGCCTCCCTCCCCGCACCAGAACCATTTCTCATCTTGTCTTACACTCAAACCAAATAGAAGTCGGCATGAAAGGAGAAACCTTCGCTGGTGTATTTCAGTGACGTGAAGCCAAGCTCAGCGGCTGCCCGGGCTCTGATGCCATCCATAGAGAACACGTAGGGGCCTCTCGGTGGAGTGAGCTTGGAGATCTGTCTGAAAGACCAGGCAGATGGGTTAGTTTTTGTCTCCTGTTCCAGATCCTTGCCAGCAAATTTATTCTCCCCTCCTCGCTTTCAGACAGAAGGCAAAAATCCTAGTCAACCCCAGACAAAGGTTTCTCTTCGCTTTGAGGAAGTATTCAAGGGGCTTCGGTGCCCAAATCTGGATATTCCGAACGCCCCTTCCAACTTCTCTGCCAATAGTTTGGAACCCAAATATTTCTGCTGCTCTCTGCTTGGCTTGCTCCAGGGTCTCCAGGATAACCCTGCCTCAGGACAGAAGCTTTGATGCCTTGCCAACCAAGGACCTGGATTGTCCAGCTGCTGGCCTAACTCAGCAATCATTATTTCATTTGCTAATTTCTTAAATCGGTTATACATACAGAAAGAAAAAGAGAGTGACAGATAAAAGACAGGACAGAAAGGCTAAGAGAGAGGACAGAGTAGACTCTAAAACCCCTTGGAATTTTCCTTGCTGCAAGAGTCTCTACTGATACTCATACTGAGTCTCTAGCCATCACACCTGAATTTATGCTAATGAAGTGACTCAAAAGTGCCCCTGGTCACCTGAAGGTAGAGTCTGGCCACATGTGTGATCACAGGTTGGACTTTCAGCCCATCCACCCTCCAACACCTTCAGGTTGGCGTGTATGGTTAGAGATTTATTTTAATCATGAATGGTCAATAATTTAATCAACTATGTCTCCATAATGAAGGCTCAATAAAAACTCTGGAACAACCAGATTTAGGGAACATACACACACCTGCTGGGAGGGCAACCAATCTGCAGAGGTCAAGGAAACGCTGTGCCACCCCCACCGCACGCCTAGCCCTGTGCATATTTTTCAGTTGGTTGCTCTTGCATTGTATTCCTAATGGTGAGGTAGCAATTGCGAAGAACAGTACCATTCTGAGGTCTGGGAGTTGTTCCAGTGAATTACCAGACTTAAGAGTAGAAACAAGGGCACTCTTGACTTTGTAGCTTGGACAGAAATGCAGGCGACCTGGGCCTCTGAGCTTGTGACTACCCATGAAATTAGAGGGGCCTTACAGAACTGGAATTCAGAGGGAAGAAGCGCACTTGTCTTAGCCCGTTCTCTGTTGCTATAACTGAAAACCACAGAACGGGTGGTTTATGAAGAATGGAGCAGCTGGGCATTCAGGAGCATGGTGTTGGCACCTGCTTAGCACCTGGTTAGGCCTTCTTGCTAAGTTACACCACAGCAAAGGGCAACACATGGTGAGATAGAGAAAATGGGCCAGAGAGAGTGCTCTTGTATGACAAAGCCACTTCTTCAACAAATTATAATTCATCAATCATCCACAAAGGGGTTAACCCATTCATGAAGGAAAGGTGTCATGACTCGGTCACCACCCAAAGGCCCACTGCCAAATGTTAGCATAACAAAACACCTGAGACTGTGAAATGCAAAAAGAAAAGAGGTTTGTTTAACTCAAAGTATTGGTGACTTCATCTGTTAGCCTCCAGTGTTTCCTTGGCCTATTTCTACATGACATAGTGGCAGTGTCTGCAAGAAGTAGATCACACGGTGACACAAAAAGTCAGAGAGGTTCAGGAACCAGGCTTACTATTTTCATACCAACTCACTGTGTTTGGCAATAATTGGATTTCCAAGACAACTCCATTAATCCCTTCCAAGGGATCCGATGGTCTGATTACTTCCCTCTTAATGGTCCCACCATATCCCATTACTGCCACACTAAGGATCAGGCCCCAGCCTATAAACTTACGGGGTACACAGTCAAACTTCCTCCAAACCATAGCAGAGATTAAGTTTCTAACACATGAAACTTCAGAAACACATTCAAACTATAGCAGTACTCAATGTTACATAACATCTTTTCTCTCTCTCTCTCTCTCTCTCTCTCTCTCTCTCTCTCTCTGTGTGTGTGTGTGTGTGTGTGTGTGTGTGTGTGTGTGTGTGTTTGCTAAGGATGCTGCTTGCCTGACAGTTGACTTACAGTCCCTGTTCCCCATATTATATTCAGTTCTTCCTCTTGAATAAGGAAGGAAGGATGCATCCCTTGGCTGAGCAGTGAGAGCCTGACTTACAACCATCCATGTTTCCAGACCAGTATTTGCTATTGGAACTACATGACGGAGGAGCAGTGGTTTGTCTTATCTATGGCTGAGCCAGCATTGCCATCCCATAATTCATATTCTCCCCTCAATATATCATCCAACTTCCAAGACTTAGGGAAATTGACAGGAAGTTTATTTGGTCTCAGGCCAAATCTCTACCACACAATGAACCAATGCTACTAACAATGAAGTCATAACTTACTTTCTTCCTTCTCTTGAGTCTATTATATTTCTTAATTGGTTCACAGTGTATGAGAAGATTGGGAGTGATTAATTATCATTTTAAAACCCCATCCATGGGCACTGTTTTTAGCTAGGAGCTTAAAAATTCTTTTCCTTCTATTAGT
The DNA here is from genome assembly GCA_004027205.1 of Ctenodactylus gundi. Lineage (NCBI taxonomy): Eukaryota > Metazoa > Chordata > Mammalia > Rodentia > Ctenodactylidae > Ctenodactylus > Ctenodactylus gundi. The sequence continues at coordinate 96,732 of PVKB01002664.1, read as the reverse complement.
CTATATAATCTCATATCAATGGGGGAAAAACAACTTAAGCAGGAGAGGATAAATATATAAATTTTTTTCTATTTGTATTCCATAACATTAATAACATCATGCGAGGGCAAGTTGCTCTCCTTACCCTACCCAACTACCTCACTTGGCTTAGAAATGTCACAATATTTCCTGGAAATACTTCTGTTCACCAAAGAACTCACCAAGGGTAGCCAGCATATGTTTCCATTTGTTGTTTTATATATTTTATATTTGCTTGGATTGTGGAACCAGCCCATTTTAAGCCAGGAAGTGTGTATAAAAATGTGTGTTGAACAATAATTTTTCTTAAGGTTTATTTCATTTAAAAATAAAATAAAATAAACCCCACCATGGATCAAATGAAATGACCCGATTAAAGACAACTTTTCTCCCTTCCTGCAGGTCTTTTCATAGCTGTGGGACTAAAATTTCTAAGGTATTATTTTTGACTGTTTTCCTAAATCGTCAACATATTGAAAACAGCTGTTAGCTAGGTGCAAGGAGCTAGCGGGAAAATGCCAAACGTATCCTTTTCTCTCCCATGTGAGTCTACTCGTTGACCAGCAGGTCATCTTTGAGACTTTGTGATTTGGGGGTGACATGGTGTAGTTGCCATATGTTGTTCATATGTGGGCCTTACTTTTGTACCATCGGATCTGCAAAATTTTAATTTTTGACCCTGGGTGCATTTAATAAAATCTCACAGTTCTACCACAGCCACTGTTAAAACAAGCACGAGAAGCAATCATTTACTACCTGTGTCCACGTGAGCTCATCTAATCCTCAGACCAACTGTGCCAGGTAGATGCTTCTCTCTATTGTTGTACCAATAAGGGATTAAAACTCAGAGATGCTGATGTGGTTTGAATACAGAATGTCTCCCAAAAGCTTCTTGTTACAAAGGTGATTCTTTCGTGAGGGTCAATCCACTGATTTCCTGTGCTGGAAAGAGATGGGGCTTGACTCGGAAGGGGCGGATTAGTGGCACATGACCCAGGAGGGCACACACTAGCTCCAACCATTTTGCTCACTTCCTCAGCTTTCTGTACCTCCGTGCCAGGAAAAGCTTTTCCCTGGCTAGGCCTCTGCCATGTGCCACCACCACTGCTGGATGCTCTTGAATAGGCTGAGACATTCTGAGTGAACTAAAATAAACCTCTTGTCTGTTAGGTTGTGAGGATGTCAGGTATTGTGTCACATAAATGAAAAAGAAGCAGAAATTGGTACCAGAAAAGTGGAGTTGCTTCTGTAACTTTAACCGAACGCATGATCTGGAAACCTTTGGAACTGGTTCATGGGAAAGATTTAGAGAAGTCAGCTAAAGGAGACGTAGGATGCTCTGAGTTTGATGAGAGATTCTTCAGAGCTGCAGAGACCAGAATGCAGAGAGAAGGGGAGTTTGGAAAAAAATGGGCTAGAGAAATTTCAGATTGGAAGAAGATCTTTATTGAAAATTGATCTAGAAACCAGGTGTCCTATGCTCTGACAAAAAGTTGTGTTAGCATTTTGCCCCTGTCCTGAGACTTTGCTTAAACTGAAATTTAGTGTGATCAGCTACTTAATCTGGTAGAGGAAACTGCTAGGCAGCCCAATGTTTAGGCTGTCAAGCGAGTACTACTTGTCGCTTTTAGCCAGCTCTACACTGAAGAGCAGGAGGAAATAGCAAAGCAAAAAGATATAAAAAGTTTGCAGTTTTGCCACAAGCAGATTTTGTGGCTGGGGGCAAAAAAAACCAAGTTTCTTGAAAATATTAGCATTGAAAAAAAATCAAGTACTTGGAATCAGGATGTAGAAAAGATGCCTTGAGAGAGTCTCAGGAATCAGCAGGACTCCATCCTTCATTATTCAAGAGTGCAAAGGCAAAAAAAAAAAAAAAAAAAAAAAAAAAATCTTTGAAAAGAATGCTCCAGAAAATCCTGCAGGACAACCAGGAAAGTGAATCCCCTAGGAGTTCAACCACCTAAGGACTCAGAGGCCTCTGTCCCAGGGGGATAAACTACTCCTCACATAGTGCAGACCTCGACGTCATCCGCAGAGTGCTGGTTTCACAGGCATGCCGAATGTGAGAATTGTGGGGTCAGGAAGGCTTCCACCCAATTTCACAAGAAGGCCTTGGAGGCCAGGCAGTGAGCCTGAGAGGGAAACGCCCTCAGTTGTGAGGGTGAAGCCAAAGTGCAGCAAGACCCCAGAATTTGAAGATGCCAGGAATGTGGATCCCCTTCAGTGGAAAGCTACAGGCTGTGAGCAGAACCAGCCCGAAAGAGAAGCCTTGGAGACAGCAGCCAGAGGCAGTGCTGTAGGGTAGGGCGACCCAGGCCCTTCGGAGCTCACGTCTCTCCACAGCTTGTGCAGGGGCCTGGAAAACGGAGCCACAAAATTTAATAGAACTGCAGGATTTGGTCATTGTCCTGCTAGGTTTTGTTCCTACTTTGGTTTGATTGTTGTTATCCTCCTATTTCTCCAATTTTGAATAAAAATGTTTACTCTGTGCCATTATATTTTGGAAGTGTTTAACTTTTCTTTGTTTCTTCAGGGGAGCTCACAGATAAGAGTTTGCCTTCAGTATGAGAGGAGACTTCGAACTTGGATTTTTTAGCAACTAGAACTGTTAAGACTTTGGCAACTCATAGATGGACTAGACGCATTTTCATGAAGGAGTGAGTATGAGCCTCTTGCGGACTCTGGGGGGAATGCTGTGCTTTGAATTTGGACTGTCCCCCAAAAGCCTGCTGTTTTGAAGATGATTCCGTCTTGAGGGCTCATCCATTGACTTCATGTGCTATTAGGGCTGGTGAGCCTGGTTGGCAGGGGCAGATCACTTGGGTATGTTCTGGAAGGGTATATGCTAGCTCCACCTTTCCTCTCACTGTTTCTGCCCCACCATGCCATGAACAGCTTTTGTCTGGCTAGGCCTCTGCCATTGCTGGCTGCCATTGGAGGGACTGAGACCTTCTAAAACTATACGCTAAAGTACACCCCCCCACACACAGACACACACACCCTGAAGTTGCAGCAAAATATAGGATCTTCCTTTAGGAATTCACAGAACCTAACAGGGGCCAAAGTCTAAATCTGGTTGGCTCCAGAGCAAGTGCTGTTAGCCAACCTGCTTTGTCAGAAAACCCCAGACCAGGAAGCAGTGGGAAGCATGCGCAGACATGGAGTTAGAAAGCCAGCTCCTCTAGGCTCAGCTAACGCTCAGCAAACGTGCCGGGCTAGCATCGTGCTTTGCTTTAAGTGAAACCGTCTGAATTGGCCTCTTTTCCTCCTGCAAAGCAAGTTTTAGGAGAGAAAAGAGATCCGAGAGGCCCTGGGGCATCAATATGTCTGTTGGTTTTTCATGTTATCAACTGCCAGTTAAAAGATAGGAAAAGGAAACAGGCTCCTTGGAGTTGTGACCTTGAGTCTGAAAGCTCTCAGTGGCCTGTGCAAGAGCAAGGCAGGTGGGGAGATCAGAAACCCCATCCGCCTCTCCCCCGTGGCACAGTAGAGCTTCGGCTGAGAGGCATCAGGAAGGTTTGTGCTTGCAAAGGCTGGTAGAGAGCGGGAAGCAGCCCATCCTGCCCCCCAAGCCTCAGCCTCCTTCTCAGGCTCCTTCAGCCAGCCGGAGAGTAATTAAACCAACAAGAGAAGGGCTCAGGAAGCCCTGCCCCGGGCCCTGTCCAGGCTTGTGCAAAGACAGCTGCTCTGATGTTAAGATGAAATAGGACATGTAACCAGATTATGGGGAGATCATTGCCATTAACGGCAATAATTACCCTCTGTTCAAGTAGCTTCCTGAAATAAAAAACATCAAAGCAGAAGCTTTCAGCTATTTTACTCAGCACCCTGAGTGAACCCTCCGGGTACATGTATGTTTGCGGGCATCAGAGAGAGTGGGGGTGGGGGTGAGGGAGGAAGGGAGAAAGAGAAGGAGGGGAACGCAGGAGGGTTTCCTAGTTCACTGTAAATATACTGGGAATTACGTGAATACCTGTTTTCATTCAAACAAAAATATTTAGAGAGTACCTGTTGTATGCTGCGCCCTGCCGGGTCTGCTGTGAATATAAATCCAAATAAGTCTGAGTTCCAGCCCTCCAGAGTCGCTGGTCTGGAGCAGGAGGTAGAAGATCAAAGAGGCAACTCCATGACAGCAGGACAAGTGCTGAGATAAAGGTCGCCAAGCAGCCGAGAGGGCAAGCCTCGCTCTACCGGACAACGCACGAGGCCTGTAGGCGCCCAGGGGAAGGACGGTCTAAGCCACATCTTCAAGGTGCATAGGACACGATGCACCTGTGCGCAGGCCTCTGCAAACCGAGGGCCTGGTGCTTTGGGACAAATAACAGCCCTGACTGCAGTCACCAGAGCCAAGGCCAAAGATGCAGGTGTACGGCAGGCAGTAAGGGAACAGAAACCCAGGGAGAACTGAAGCAGGAAGGGGATGGCTTGAGAAAGGCAATCCAGGCCCTAGACAATGAGAAGGGAACTGCAGAAAGCCAGGCTGAGGAAGGGGCACCCCGGATGCTCCACACAGGATGGCATGGGTATTAGAAATCTTTGAGAACTGAAAATGGTTAGGATAGGGTGGGTGCAACATATAAGAGCTGGGATGAAATTTATAAGGTTTAACGACCAGAACAAAACAGGTCCTGACCAATCAGAATGGTTGCCAGCTGAAAACAAGGAGAAGAGCCAAACTACGACCTAACATGCTCCCTCCTGCTCACTGGCACCTCTGCCATTGTCCTTAGGCCATAATTTAGCCAGAATGGTAAAGAATGAGAGACCCACAGAGCAAGGTCTAGTCACCCCAGTGACCCCATGCTATCGGTCTATGAGTCTATGGAAGACACAGACACGTGAGTGGGCCCAGGCAAGATCAACACAGTCACACAGCTGAGCCTAGCTGACTCCTGACAGTCCATGTGTACTGTTGTGTGCATCAGAGCTGTGCCATCATTATTACCACCAGCACCACATGCATACCTGCTCAGTCAGTGTGCCTGAAATAAAAACTGTCCAATCACAGTCAGGGTGTCACCCAAGTGTCCAATCAAAATTAGTGGACCATCTGGCTGTCTAATCACAGTCGCATGCCACCCAACTGTCCAATCAGTGTTTTGAATATGAAGATTATTGAAGGTAACAGGGAACATACTGGAAAATCAATCTGCAGGTAGCTTATTAAAAACTCTCTCAAAACCCTCACTCTAATTGAGTGAAGACAGACCCTCTGGAAAATACATGCAGTATGTGCAAAAGGTGGATATGAACAAGAGAATTAACAAGAACATCTCTGGCCTCCCTCCGTTGCTTGAGCACCTGGCATCCCAGCCACCATACTACTTCATGGTTAATTTGATGCATCAGAGCTGTTTGGTGTCAGTAAATAATGTTCTTTTCTTCTCATTGTACATTAAGAGTCAACTAACATAGCCAGGCAGAGAATTTTAAAAAATCAATTTCTATGCCAATAAAAGCTAGATTTGAGGGCATGGCTTTCAATATAGCAAATAGAGTTGGTCTATAACTTTTCATCCTGGAGTTAAACTCTCCCACTTGGCTCTGAGACAAGGCTCAGAGAAAGGAGATCTGCTTCCTGGGGGCAAGCAGATCACCTCCCACAGCTGCCACTAGGCGGGGAGGGGCTTTGCTCTTCCCAGAAAGGGAGAAGTAAGGAGAGGGCAGGACAGTCTTCCTGAAAGCCCTCCACGTAAAAAGTTAGGGGGCAGGGAACATATTTATGGTGATATCCTGGCAACAGTCTCTTGCACCAAGGTCCTGTGGAATGTTTCCGCAGGCTGTGCACAGGCCGTAGCATCTTTCCTTCTCCCAGCAACTGGGCATTCCAGCAGGAAGAGATTCACTCCCAATCCCACTGTCACACAAGATTTCTCATATAATTTAACCATAGGCACTCCTGTGTGCACACACAAAGAGTACACACTTACACATTCACATATTCATACATACATACACATGTGTACACATTCACACACATGCAGATGTCCACATCACACACATATACATACATATTCACACATTCTCAGATACCCTGTGTACATGTGAATACACCACATGCTATGAATAGAATGACTTCAATCTTAACTTTCTAACCCAAACTCTGAGCACCAGTCCTTCTGGGAGGACAGCCCTGGCCAGAGCTGGGCACAACCCAAAGAGGGTTAGCACCTATGCTAAGAGATTCGGATTTCATATTGCACCCTAAACTGAGTGTGTGAGTCAATCTTGTTGTATTACCGCCAAATCCCCATTTTCTCATTTGTAAGATGCAGACAATAATAGAACCCCACAGGTAGGTTGTAGAGTTTGAATCAATAAGTAATTAGGCTAAGAGTCTTCATCGAATTAATTGTTTCTCAGGTCACAACATACATATAAGTTGGGCAGCTGTATCTTATCGAGGGCGGGGGAGGGGCTTCTGGAAGTTTCTTATCACTCCTACCAGCTTACACGGCCAACCCCAGATCCACTCCCTGACTTACCCCTCCACCTTCTCTCTTGCCCCGCACCCCCCATGACTTTCTCGGTGCTGAGTCTATCTTGTCCCCAGTCTCCATGGCATCTAGGTAGTCTATCTTTGCCTGGAGCACTCCAGTTATCCCCTTTCCCTCAACAGATTCCTAGCCTGATGACCTGATGACTTGTTATCATGGATCAACTCTGAGCTATTTTTTTTTAAAAAAAAGTCTCTGTGGTATGTCTTAACACTGAATTAAGTACCAAACATAAGAAAGTACCAAAAGTCAAGATGTCTCACGTAAGAGTTATGTTGTCTCAGCGACTGAGTTACAGCCCAAGGTCAAGCCATCCTAGTCAGGCCTCCTCCAAGGCCTGAAAGATGGGTGGCTTCCTTCTCTATGTTCGTCCCCTGGGCTTGCCTGTCGCCTATCTCCTTACATTCATGGCTGATTGAATCACACCAATAGCCTAATGTTATTATAAACACTCTGTAAAGGCCCCACTTCCAAACACAGTTATTTGTCAGGGTTCACCATATGAATTTGGGAAGGACACAGTGTAGCTCATCAACAATGCCAGAATATGAAGTATTTTCTACTTCCCAAATATGAATGAGATGATACTCCTAAGTATACAGTACTCCTGTGTGTCTGCAGTTATGCCAGAATATTCCATTCTCATAAACTTCTCCAGCACAGCAAATTTGATTTCCAGCCAAACTTCAACTGAGCGAGGAAAGACATTGCATTGTTGTTAGTCACCATCGTGTGCTCTTCAGATCTAATGGTGAGTGATATACTGTATATGGCAGAGTATTTCATGAATGGGTGGAGGGGTAAATGTCTTTGTTGCCATCTCTGCACGCCAAAACCACATCCTTAATAGAAAACATGGCCTGGAAGAATGCGTGATCACAGTCCCCTACATGTAAAGAGACTTCTAGAATTTTTTTAAAAGTCTTCATATCTCCTGTTTCCCTTCCTAAGCAGCCCTGTGGCATAGGCACAATTGTCTTCATCTGGCAGGAGCAACATCTGAAGCCCCAGGAAACTGAGGGTGTTGGCCAAGTTCCCTTGCAAGCAAGTGGCTCCTATGGACCCAAGATACTTTTGTGGATAACCACAGTTCTTGAAATTATAGTGAACTAAAATTAAATTTGTACAGCTACATCTCTTCTGGTTATCTTTCCAAGAGAGTTCAAGTTACTATACAACAGAGATACATGCATATTCATGTTTGCAGCGGCACAACTCATAAGAACTAAATCACAGTGGCTAGAGGCTACCGATACAACCACCAGCAGATGAATGAATAAAGAAGACCTGATATGTATACACAATGGAGTACTACTCTGTAATAGAGGAGGGTGAATTGAGACATTTGTAGAAAAATTGGTGCCTCGAGACCATCACACTTAGCGAAATGAATCAGACCCGGGAGGTTAAAGCCTAAGTATAAATAAATAAAAGACGCAAATAATAGAGATGGCAGGACACAGGGAGATAGGGCTGTGGATGGGGTGGGGGAGCGGTTAGGGAGGGGAGGGGAGAATGAGAAGGGGGACGAGAAGTAATAGTAATGGCAACACACTGTGGAGGTGTACTGACCCCTCAAGTTGAATGTAACTCTTGTGTATTGCAAATACATACCAATAAAAAAATAACCTTCGGGACAGAAAATTTTTTTAAATAATTAAATGTGTAGTAAAAAATGGCCTGCCTCCTTTGAGAAACCTGACCCTGGTGACTGGAGAAGCTAAAGCGTCCCTGGAACCAACAGCACACGTCTTGGTTCCACTTCCAACGCAGCTTCCACCATTTCACCTTCCCAGGGCGAAGGGGACTGTGTATCATCTCATACTTAAATCCAGGACTCAATTTTTGAAGTTAGAAGTTCTAAAAGTCTGATCTTCACACAAGCAATGTAAGAGCCTTGCCCTTTCAAGTTTAACATTTATTTAAGAAGAAAAATAAAATAGCCCAATGCTTGTTGCTCTTGGAATCCACTTCATACTATTCATGTTGTTTTCCTCCAAAAGAAAATCATTGCACATTTTGGTAATGCCTCTTGGCAGCACTGTTGAGAGCAGTCAACAAGCACCTCCAGGATCCAGCGTGACCTGGCTGGAGAAAGAGAAACAGGGCATGGGAAACTATGTGATTTCTAAAGCAATCATTTGAAAGCAAGAGAGACAGCAGGCAAGCTGAATGCAAAGTATGCTGTAGCCCATCTATTGAGGAGGCATAAACTCATGTTGAAAAGCCTGGCTTTGGGCACATTTCAGATCCTAGCTCTGCCATATTTGTCGTGTGATTTGGAGCAGGTGGCTTATTCTCCATGTATTTTAGTCTCACCATGTGTAAAGTAGAAATTATAGTACTTCAAGACATCCTTCAAAAGATGGTCAGAAACCAAATTCATGCATATAAAACCATTTATCTCGTGCCTAGTGCCTTAAATATTAACACTTACCAAGAGCTTACACAGGCCATGCCGGGAGGAGAGTCAACAGACCCCAGAATGACTCCATCCTGCCAGGCTCAGGTTTGCATATCTGTAACCCCAACACTCTAGGAGGCTGAGGCAAGAAGATCACAAGTTCAGTCCCAACCTGGGCAACTTACCAACTTAGTGAGAGATACTGTGTCAAAATTGAAAATAAAGATTGACCTGGGACATACCCAGTGTGAAGGCCCTAGCCTTGATAAAAGTGGAAAAGAAAAGAAAAGGAATAAAAGAAAGGAAGGAAAGAGGGAAAGAAGGGAGGTAGGAAGGAAGCGGGGAAGAAAGGAAGAAGAGAGAAGATGAAAGAAGGGGACCGGAGAGGATGGGATGGGAGGGGGTGGGATGGGACCGGAGGTGAGAAAAAAGGAGGGGGGAAGAGAGAAGAGGAGATGAGAGGAGAGACAAGACTCAACACCCAGCATGGGACGCCTTCCCCCGTCCTTCCCCTGGGACCAGAGTGCTCCCGATTGTGCCAAAAGACCACAATGTCCTCCTCCTCATCTTTTCTCGATACTTCTCTCCACCTCTCTGCTTTCTCCAGATGCACCGTGTGTCTGAAATTCTCACTTGACTCCAACTCTGATGCTCCAGACCTCCTCCACACACACATCCACAACCTGGCAGCCTTCTGCTCCATGTCATGTCTTTACTCTCAGCCAGAGCTCTTTGGTCATGAGGATAATAGATAACACTGGAACTTGTGAGACAAAGCAAGAGCCAGAGGAGCCGTGAAGAGGTCCAGGAGCTTTGCATAGAAACGAGACCAAGCTGGACTTCATCGAGCACCAACAGGGATCAGTGCGGTGTAATGCCTCTACTTCAACACAAGCCCATCAGAATCTTCCAGTCCCCTCTGCCTTCCATGTCCGTTCGCACAGGTAACCAGCCTGAAATCCAACCACTCTTCCTTGCTGCCCAACCTCCTTCCTATGCACAAACTACTCTTGAGCTACTATGGTTTCAATGTGCCCCTCGGAGCTCATATTGGAATCTTAATTCCCACTAAGAGACAATATTGAAAAGTGGGCCCCCTGGCGGTGATTGGACTGTGAAGAATCTCCCCTCGGGCATGGACCAATGCCATTGCATGGGGAGAGGTTCCGCTACCTCAAGAGTGAGTTTGTTGAAAAAGCAAATTTGACCATCTCAAATTTGACTGTAGGAAGACCCTCACCAGGTGCTGGCACCTTTGTATAGACTTCCCAGCCTCCAGAACTATGAAAAATAAGTGTATGTTCTTACACACTACCCAGTCTGTGCTGTTCTGTTACAGCAGCATACACACACCCAAAAGACTGAGACAGGTGCTCATCCCAACCCCAGTGGCCAGTGGCCAGAGAAGCGTGGCATATTCACTGCATGGCCATCCCTGCTCCCTCTTCAGCAGAAAGCCTAAGAGGATTAATGCTCGCAGAGAAGTTATGAGCCGACATAACATTTTTGCACTACTCAAGGCCAATAACCTGTCTTTGATTTTGCTTGCAGGGCTGGAAAGGTCCACTGGGTAGAGGAGGAGAGAGTCCCAGGAAAGGGATTGTGAAGACTGCAGGGAACTGGCCCGAGACCAGTGGAAACCAGAGTTGCTGTCTAGAGCCTGGAAAGAAGGGTCCTGTGTCGCGATGTGTGAATGAGGTAGGCTGCTCCAACAGGAGGACCTCAGCACAGTCAGAAACGGGAGGGTCAGAAGCAGCTCAGAGCCAGGGATGAGTACAGGTGAAGACAATGGCTCAGAACCAAGGAACCGGGGTGTGTGCTAAGTTTAGGAGGAATCTGGACCTCTACAATGTTGGGGGGCTGTTAAAGCAGCTCATGTTTTCCACACCAAAGGTCACTACACAAAAAGCCTTCACTCTAGGCTGCAGGTATAGCTCAGTGGTCAGGGCAATTGCCTACCAAGTATGAGGCACTGGGTTCAATTCCCCAAAACCACACAGGCTGGCTGTAGTGGCCCCTGCCTGTAATCCCAGTACTTAAGAGGCTGAGGCAGGAGGATTGCTGTGAGTTTGAGGCCAAGCTGGACTGCATAGGGAACTTAGGACCAGCCTGGGTTACTGAACAAGATCCTGTCTCAAAAAAAAAAAAAAAAAAAAAAAAAAAATGGCTCTCACTCTCATCCCAGGGCAGAGTAAGTAAAGTACCTTCCTCCCAGGAGCGTTAAACTCCAGATTTTTCTTGTCCCCGGTAACATTTCTTGCGGCTCTCTCCTCTTTAACCTGGCTTCATCTTTCAGCACGGCCCCACCTCCCTGCGTCCTTCACAGTCTCCCCTGGGCTCGTGCCAGAAGGCAATCTGGAAACGCTTGTCTTTAATTTGGCTCACTCCGTTGATCCTCACTGACCACCAGCCTACGTGTAAGCCGACTTTATGCACCAGCTTGGCCCCTGAAATGGAGCTCATTTGCCACCCAGTGATCACGTTTCTCTGCAGATCTGAGACTGCTGTTCCTCCATGATGTCTGCTTTCTGGGATCCTGGCACAGAGATCAGCCGTAAGACTGATGGTTCCAAGTTTCATGTGTCCTAAGAGTCCACAAAGTGTTCCTATAAATAGCACCCACATTGACCCCTGAACTGTGGGCATCCCTGTCTGGCCAATATGCCACAGTCCATCTGGCTTCTCCTCGGCTCTGTTCCTGCATCTCGTACAACAGTTGGCCTTCCTACAACTCGTCTTTGACTAATTTACTGAATGAACGTATTTCCCTAAGACATACTGTCTGTTATGTACTCGTTTGGCTGCTTGACAGCATTTTTGCTTTAGTCTTCAAGAGTTAACAGTCTGGAAATAAGATAAGACCTGTAAATCAACAGTTAACAATAGAATGTGATACACACACTTGGATAATGGGGTAAGAAGATACACTGAGATGAAGGAAGATTGGAAACTATTGAGGCAGAGTGTCTTAGAAGACACAAACAGATTTTTGGAGAGTCGTTCTGAGCTGACTACTTGAGGAAGAATGGGAAAGAGAGGCCATAGGGAGGAACTACTCCAGACCGAAGACGACTGCCCAAGCTAGGAAACTTGAAGCGGAGTGACGTGACTCAAAGGGCTACCTAATTTCCGGTTGCATAGTATTTGTTCCGAGGTTTCCATAGTCTGGGAGGTGATGTTAGAGGAAAAAGCTGGACCTCAGAGGGAATTCAAGTTAAAGAGTTCTATGGAGTTCTCTGTTGATTTTAAGCAGGAGAGCAATGCCTACGGGCCTGTAACAAGGGGGCTCAACAGAAAACAACAGTATAGACTCCACGCTTTGAATAGCCCACAGAATGCCACCTTTTCAGGCATCCGGAGACAAGCACTCATGCAGTGGACACAACAGACAGGCAGGAGGGCGGAAGGGCCTGGCTGGGGGCAAGGAAAAGAACTGATTGACCTCTGAAATGACTTTGCAGGATTTACTTTCCTGAGCCCAGCAAAGAAAAATAAATCACCTTTCAAATGGCAGAGGCCAGGGCTTGGGGCATGATTGTCTAATTAGGTGTAAGATTACACCCCAGGTCTGGTTACAGGAGGCCAGCAGGAACCAGGCCCAACAGCTCCAGGCCAGACAAGAATAAGCGAGATCCCACTTGGAGTTAAAACAGAAGGAGTATAAAGGCCTGTCCCCCTTCTCACCCCTCAGCTTCCCATTTGAATAGTCCAATAGTAAGGGATTCAGAAAAGACAAGAGGAACAAAGATCTACTAAGATTTTATTCTCGGTTTCACCTCTGACGTGGATCTCATAGATCTCAGATTCCTGACAGATAAAGCAAAGAACTGAAGAACTAAGGTGCCCATAAATACAGCCTGTTAAAAAAATTAAACATTACTGAAAAATAATTACTCGCTATGTGTAACCCCCTTCGACTATCTGCAGGGTCCAGGGAAGTGGTCAGGACATGACCCTTCCTCAACAAGTTCATGGCTATGTGTGGAAGAAGAACTCAAACTCGAAACAGGTATTTCAGCGTTAAGTGTTTTTTTATTCTTATTGGTTAGTGAGTTTTACGTGTACACAGAGAGCACACAGAAAGTTGTCACAGAAGGCATTGGTTTGAGCTGGGTCTTAAAAGAAAGAGGAAAGTCGTCAGACAATAAGGGAAAAAAAGGGAAGAACTGTGTGTTCAAATGTAGATATGAGAGAAGATCGCACGTGACTAGCCAAGACCACATTTATTTGATTCTAAGGGTTTTTTGACTACCAAACATACTTCTAATCATACTTTATCAAGGGGAATTTTTAAAATAAGGGCATATTATGTTAAACAAACACACTTAAATTGTCTACTTGTAATAGTTATGAGATGGTCATCAATCTTATGCTATTATTTGTAGTATATGGCCCCAAGTCACATTGATGTATTAGAACTCTTAGTGTGGATAAATGTCCAGAAAACTTAAAAAAATAAATCACTACATTCAAAAAATTTAGAACAAGTCACACTAAAGTCACAGAGAAATGTGGTATAAAGTAGTAAATGCAGTTGCTCCCTTGAGGAATTTTATCTTATCTTTTGGAAAATTAATGTGATGTATATTTTTGTTAGAATACTTTAGTCCTAATAGAAAATTAAGATAATAAATAAATAACTGTGTCTATAATGCAAAAAATTTACCCATAATAATATATATATACTTATTCCTACCGTAAGGGACGCTGTCTTCTTTTGTATCACAATAGAGATTTCCTTGTCTCTTCTATATATTCAAGATTCAAAGAGTCTTCTGAGTCATTTTTAAATGTTAGAAGTTGTGGAGAACAGACAAGTGACTCATGACTTTTTGTGACAAATATTCGACATAAACCTTGTTTGTGCCTTTAGGACTAACAATATACTTTTGAAAAGAAACTTAGAATACCAGAATCTCATTTTCATTTCCAATTAGATAATGTCCATAGATTTTCTTTCTTTAATTGAATTATACAATATTAAATACCAAGCAACTTAGTTTACTTTCTATGTATTTTTTCTTAGGCATTCATTCATTATATCTCAATCATAAAGATATAGAAAGCTTAAATAATACCATATGATTCAAGAAATGACATTATTAATTTTGGTTCAGTTTGGTTTGGTTTGATCTGATTTGGTTTAGTTCGGTTCAGTTCGATTTGGCTCGGTTTGGTTCGGTTTGGTTTGGTTTTGCAGTCCTGGGGAATGAAACCCAGGACACTACATGGAGCTACATCCCAGTGCTTTGCTTGTGTTTTGTTTTGATTTTCTCACTAAGTCACTAAATTGCCTAGGCTGTGATCTAGTTTGCAGCCCCTGAGAGCGTTGGGATGACAGGCATGCACCGTCATGCCTAGCGAGCTGTTAGTTTTAAATCTTTCCACAAAGGAAACTCCTGAACCAGGTGGATGATTTTGCAGGTGAGTTCTCCCACACTCTCCAGGATCAGATAGTTCCACTCTCACTCAAGCTCTTTAAGGAAGCAAAGAATGAGGGCTACTTTTCACAGAATGAGGGTTTTACAGTTACTACACCCTCAGTGTCAAATTCATGCATGATGGTACAGAAAATAAAGATTACAGATCATTGCCACTAAACAATTGATTGAAATATTTTAACTCAACATTTTCTAATTATTCCAGCATTGTAAAAAAGAAAAATCACAGTACAGTTTGATAGAAACAATTTTTAATCCCAGGAATAGCTTGACTTATAAAACTCCATAGGTGTAATTCACTTTATTAATAATAAAAAAGAATTAACATCATTGAATTTTAATGCTCAATAAAGTAAAATTGTTAGAATTTGAAATTTTAATAAATCTAGTAGTAGAAACTTTTAAACTGATAAGGGCTATCTATGAAACACCTATAGAAAAGCATCCTTAAATGTAAAATCCTTAAAGAAGCATTTATTAGGAGAAAGCAGTAACCCAAGGATTTCCTGTTCAATACTGGTTGTTGCCTACATAATAAATCATGAAAAAGAAATAAAAAGAATACAATGAGGAAATATTCACAGATATTTTAATTGTCTATTAGCAAAAACTGAAAGAGTAAGTTATAATTAATAAGAGAGCAAGGTGATTAATAGAACATCAACACACAAAAGCAAACTGTACGTTAAGATCCGAGAAACACTTACCTTGAATACGTAACCCTTTAAAAGGTTGCATTTGTTGAATCATAAAATGCATACAACGTACATTGCTTATGTGCTATGTGTATGTGCATATATGCTTACGACCTCCCAAGAGAAAATTCCACAACTATTCAAAAGATGCATATTTTAAAAAGAACTAATAAATGTAAAAATATTACCACATTCATGGGTGAGATGACCCAATATCATTAAGATATTGTTCCCTTCAATGTGATCTGTAAAGTTGGTTTTCCAGCTAAAATCTTCAGCAGAACTTCACTGTGATATTGAAAAAAATTGTGCCACTCTTGTAAGCCTTCTTGCCACACGAGATGGCTTATAAAGCCGTAGTATTGAGACCTTAAGTGGTGAAAGGAAGACAGACAAACCTATCACAAGAAGCAGAAAGCCCAGATGCCACTGTGAATATGGGAAAGTGTTGGTTCATAACAGGCTGGGTCCCCTCCAGAAGAGTGCCTGTTAAAAACAGCACTAGGAACACTGATGCCAAGTATGAGGAAAACCAAAAATTGGTAACACTTCACCCCATAAGCAATAATGTGTTCTGAGGAGGGAGGTGTGGATGGGGAGGGACAAGCACTTACACCTAAAAAAAGGCAAAACATTAAAATTGTAAAGGAGAATTTTTTTAAAAAGTCCTTACAATCCTGGTATAAGAAGATTCTGTAGCAAGCCAGGAAGCAAGTACCACACCAGGAAATACTGATAAAATGTAACAATGTTAAAATTAAAAGCTTCTGTTGGTCAAAAGAACTCATGAAAAAGTAGAGAAACATGCACCAGAAGATACATTTCCCACATAACAACTCAGAACACATTCATATGTAACTATATTAAAGATTTTCCTCTTAACCTACAAAGAAATGAGTAACTTTTAAGTGAGCAAAAGATATGAACAAATACTTTACACAAAAATGGCAGAGAAACTCAAGTGTTCTACAAATGTGAAAAATTTAAACCTCACCAATGAACAAAAAAGTGCTCAAATCACAATGTTGTATTATTTTTTAACTCAAAGACTGACTACATTAAAAATAAGACAACTTAAGTGCTGTGTATGTGGAGCAGAGGAAATGTCGTTGGAGTGGTGACTGGTGATAGCTGTGAGTGGCACGACCTCATGGGACATTGCTATTGTCTGGTATCGTCCCAGAGTGCCGAACACGGGCATGACCCAAGAACAGCAATTTGTCCCCTAGCAGCACAACCTTGGGGGCACTTTCAAAGATGTGCAGAAAGAGACTCACGACTTTCTGGCAAAGGTCTTTTCTTGTATTTTAATAAATAATTTTAAATAGTCAAGGTGTTCTCTACAGAATAAACGAGAGTAGGAAGCCACACTACGGAGCACTGTGCCTCTGGGAAAATGAGGGAGATTTATCCTCCTGAACACATGCAGATCAATCTCAAACACAAATGTTTTCTATGTTCATGGAAGGAAAGGCTTGCTATCATACAGATGCCCTTTTCCCCCTGTGACCTCTAAAGTCGAAGTTTTCCAACTGAAGTCCCAATAGAACTTTCCAGTGAAGCCTGAAAAGCTTTGTACTTATCTTGTGGCCATTCTTACTCTGAGTTTGGAAAAAGCAAGCTGTGGGGTAATATACACAGTATCATGCATTTATTAATCTCCAACTGTATATAATACACTGTTTGGGAGTAAATATAAATGTAACAAACCACTGTAAAAAAAAACATAATAGTGAATACAGACCCTGGGTACTAGAGTTACCCTTGGCAGAAAAGAGAGCGGGAAGAGTAGACTTGACGGTCATGCTGAAGGTTTCAAGAGCATTGGTGACCTGCTCCTCACACTGAGAGGTCATTAGAGAAGTGTCTGTGTTATCATTTTATACACATACATATACATTATTCTTACGCCATATATATAATATATTCATCTGCATAACAAAATGCTTCATAATCAAAAGTACTATATGAACACCATACAAAATATGAATATAGGAAAATATAAAGAAAGTGCAATCATTCTTTATTACACTATACATAGATACCTATGTTATATACCACTGCATTAAAAAGATTTTTAAAACATGACATAAAAAGCTGGATGGAAGAATTCTGGTCGAGATGGCGGCCAAGTAACAGAACTGCAAAATGACTCCTGTGAACCCACTTAAAACGTTGGGAATACAGTCAAAAACTGACTGTTCAATGTAGTTAGGATAGGGAGGAGCACCCCAACAATTGGAACAAGGCCATAGAAAAGTCAGAAACCCCCAAAATACACCAGAAGCAGAGGTAAACAGCAGCCCAGGAAGCTGACCCAGGTCAACTGCAAATGGTTGGGAGCTGCTGGCATCCACAGATGGAGGAAATGCTGCCCTGAGCCCAGAAACCCTGACTGAGTGACTGAGATACAAGAGGCAGGAGGGCCCAACAACTGAAAGGAGGCCAGAGGAAAGACAGAAATCCTGAAGACATATCAGAAGTGGAGAAGAACAGCAGACCAAGAAGCAGCTCCAAGCTGTCTGACCACAGCCCTGAGCTGCTGAAATCCAGAGCCAGGAACCTCAGACTGAGGAAAGGACAGATTCTACAGATTCAGGAGAAGTGGGAATTGACAACAACTAGTAGCCCCAGACTCCAAAAAAAAAAAAAAAAAAAAAAAAAAAAAACGGTAAGTAGTGCATACAACAAATGCAACGTGCGCTCCCCCTAGAAAAGGCCTCCAAGGGTCTAGATCAGAAGCAGTGCTTGGCAGTCAAAACAGGCAATGCCGTAAGCAGAAGCCATTTTTAGAAAGACTGAATTGTTTGGAGTAAAAGAAGGCTCAGAAGAACACATCAGGGATTCTGGGGTCACTCTTAAACTGTGCTGAGAAAGAGAAGAAAGGGAGAGAAGAGAAAGGCCACTGCCCTCCTGAATAGCTCAGGTGTAGTGCGAACACTTCCAAGGGTGGAGAGTCCTGCCCTGGGGGGAAAAAGCCAGGAGAACTGGCAGAGGTTTGCGGAGGGGGCTAGGTATGATCATGACGCCTCAGAGGCCATTGGGCTGTTAGGTCCTTCCTCAAAGCCTACACCCAGTACAGAACTCAAAGCAGCTGCAACTCCCCTACACACCCTCGTACTTATTCCAAGAAACCTTTTGGATAGGCCTTTAAAGTGAAGCCCCTCAACACCAGAAACAAGGGAAGAAGGCAAGGCAACAGGACACCCACAGAGATGACTGAGACCCCAAAAGCTCATGTCATGGGCCCTGAAATAGTGGAACTCATAGGGAGGGAATGCAAAAAGCAAATAAGCCAGAATAAGCCAGTCAAACAACCAGTTCAAACAAGATATTCCCAAAGAAATGCAAGCAATGATCAGCAGGCTTAGAGGAACTTACTAAACAAATAGTGAGCATAATGGAGACAAAGCTTACTGAGCAAACAGAAGCCACAAATATAAAGTTGGCTGAGGTAAATCAGGAAATGCAAGATATGAAGGAACATTTTGATAGAGAAGTGGAAATTTTGAAAAGAAATCTAGCTGAAATTCAGGATACGAAAAATACATTTGAAAGCACGGAAAGCTAACTCAAACATTGTGAGGACAAGAGCTCAGACCTTGAAGACAAGACTGAGGAAACGAATGTTATAATTACGGATGACTTCAGAATTAGTAATGAGTAAGGTAACTGGACACAATAAACGATGGATAATTTAAAGAGAGCCAATCTTGTAATTATGGGTATGGGAGAAAGAGCTGAGGACAGCACTAAAGATATAAAGAATTTATAAATGTTGCAAGAAAATACCCTAATCAAGGAAAAGAAATTAATTTTGGGGTATAAGAAGCTTATAGAACACCAAATAGTCTCAACCAGCAATAAGACTCATGTCTTAGTTACTTTTTCGTTGCTGTGACTCAATACCAGACACCCACAAACTCAGGAAAGGAAAGGTTTATTTTAGCTCATAGTCTCCAAGGTCACAGTCCATTCAGGGGTGGCCAGCAACAGTCGAAGTACATGGCAGAGAGAGAGGTGGAGGCAGCTTCCCCGGACAAACAGGAAGGCAAGCTGAGGCTAGTTGAGACTAGTCCCCGTCCTCCAGGAAGGCAGGTGTAGTTTATGTATACTTTCAGGTGTCCTCCCAGTAACCAGTCCCTCCTGCATCCAGGTGTGGCCACTACACACCGGTAATCCTAACTTAACTGCAATCCCACCCTCCAGACCCCAATCCACCAACATCACACGGTTCCATTAAAATACATGAGACTTTTGGGGGACACTCCAGATCCTAACCACAACAATTCACCACAACATATCATAATCAAAACCTCAGGAATGCAACATAAAGAAAGAATAGCAGAGCAACAAGAGAAAACCAGACATTATTCTACCAAGACAAACTCATTCAAATTACTGCAGATTTCTCAATGCAAACTTTCAAAAAGCCAGGAGAGGCTGGAGCAAAATCTTTCAAAATTTAAAAAACAGCAAGTGTCAATGAGAAAACTGAAGGGAAAGTAAAACTTTTTCATTACCAAGAATCCCTAAAGAAATTTGCAACCACTAGCTCAGCATTGCAGAAAATGCTTGAAGGAATCTTTGAGAGAGACAGAGAGACAAGCAGCACCAACGAACATGGAGGAAAGGAAACATCTAAAGAGAAAGTGTATTAAAGAATAGATTGGTATTTGAATCATTTGTATCCCACTAAAACAGTACCAGCTTTTTTATAAAATCTGTAAAATTTACCCCATAATTATAATTTTAATCATATATTAGTTTGCAAAACATAATAATTATATTGAACTCAGGGAATTTGTATAAAATCTTTTGAAAATATGTATGCATAATTTATGGATGCATATGTAGATAAAATGATAAATCATATCTAGCAAAATGTTAATCATCAAAATATGGGTAAATAATTTATAAAAGAAGTGAAATAACTAAGTATGGCATTACACCAATTGCTATAATGTATAATATACTTTTGTGATATAGACAAGTTTATTTAATGTGCCAATTCACTTATTCAAACTTTGATGTAAGCTTATCCTAAGAAAATTGATTGATGTGATGATAACCTGAATTTTTTGGTTTTTTCCCATTTTATTGTTATGTATAAATGCAATAATGTTTACATTCATTTTGAGTATTTTGTGCATATTCATATGATGGCAAGATTACAAATTCTTCCCCTCTCCCTTTTTGACCCTCCCACTGCCTTTCCATCCCCTCCAATTTTCATTATTCTCCTTAATTAGTTCTAGGAAACAATTGTGATCTGGGGTTCTCATATCAGAGAAACCATCTAATATTTAACTCAATGCTTCTGACTTCACTGAGCATGATGGTCTCAAGTTGGATACATTTACCTACAAAAGCCTCAAACCTCTCTGTCTTTATAGATGAATAGTATTCCATTGTGTATCAATACCACAATTTATGTATCCATTGGTCTGTTGATGGGCATTTGGGTGTCTTCCACATTTTGGCTATTGTTAGTTGTGCTGCTATGAACATGGGTGTACATGTATCTCTGTTATATGTTGTTTTTAACTCTTCTGGAAAAATTCCCAGAAGAGGTATGGCTGGGTCAAAGGGGATATCTATTTCCAGTTTTTTGAGATACGTCCACACTGCTTTCCATAGTGTTTGTACCAGTTTACATTCCCCCCAGCATTGCAAGAGGGTTCCTTTTGCCCCACAGCCTCACCAGCGCAGATTGCTGTTTGTGTTCTTGATATAAGTCACTCTCTCTGGAGTTAGACAGTACCTTAGTGATGTTTTGATTTGCCTTTCTCTAATGTTGAACATCTTTCCATGTGTTTATTGGCCATTTGAACTTCTTCACCTGAGAACTGTCTACTCATTACTTTTGCCTATTTTTCAATCGGATCTTTGGTTTTGAGGTGCTTACCTTTCTTTAGTTTCCTATATATTCTGGTTATGAGCCTCCTGTCTGAGGTATTGGTGGTGAATATTTTTTCCCATTCAGTCAGTTCTCTTTTTAGACTTTTGATAATTTCCATTGCCATTCAGAAACTCTTTATTTTGACATAATCCCATTTGTTAATTCTGGGGACTATTTCTTTTGCTTTTGGTGTCCTTGCCTACACCTGTGTCTTTTAGATATTTTCCTAATTTGTCTACCAGGAGGTTCCGTGTTTCAGTTTTAATACCTAAATCTTTGATCCACTTTGATTTAATTTTGATGGAAGGTGACAGGTGTGTGCCTAGATTTATTCTTCTGCATGTGGAATGTCCAATTTTCCCAGCACCATTTATTGAAGAAGCTATCCTTTTTCCAATGTATGTTTTTGACTCCTTTATCAAAGATTAGGTAACTGAGGGTATTTTAGTTTGTCTCTGCATCCTCAATTCTGTTCCACTGCTCTACCTGTCTTTTTTTGTGCCAGTATCATATAGTTTTTATAACTGTTGCTTTATAGTATAATTTGATGTCTAGAATTGTAATGCCTCCTGCCTTACTTACTCTTGTTACTCAAGATTGCTTTGGCTATTCTAGGACGTCTTTGGTTCCATATGATTATTTTTTCAAGTTCTGTGGAAAAAAATTGTTGATATTTTTATAGGAATTGCATTGAATCTGTACATCAGTTTTGGCAATATAGTTATTTTGACTACATTAATTCTGCCTGTCTGAGAACAGAGGACATCTTTCCATTTTCTGATATCATCTGCAACTTCTTTCTTCAGTTTAATATAGTATTTTTTACATAGGTCCTTCACTTCCTAGGTTGCATATACTCCAAGGTGTTTAATTATTTGCTGGGCCATTGAGAATGGGATTATTCTTCTGAGCTCTTTCTCAATCAGTTCATTGTTGATGCAGAGGAAAGTTATTGATTTTCTGAGTATTGATTTTGTAGCCTGCCATTTGGCTGAATTTTTATTTTATTATTTCCAAGAGCTTCATTGATGAGTTTTTTGGGGTCTTCTATGTAGACAATCATCATCTGCAAATAAGAATAGCTTGACTTCCTCCTTTTGGTGCAAATTCCCTTCATTTCACTTCTTTGCCTGCTTGCTATGGCAAGTGTTTCAAGGACTATGTTGAATAAGAGTGGTGAGAGTGGACAGCCTTGTTGTGCTCCTGATTTGAGAGGAAATGCTTTCAATTGGTTCCATTTACTATGATATTTGTGGTGTGTTTGGCCTATATGGCTTCTATGAGTTAAGTTAAGGCCCTTCTATGCCTTTTTACTCAGAGTTTTTATTGTGAAAGGGTGCTGGATTTTACCAAAACCTTTTTCTGCATCAGTTGAGTTGATCATGTGTTTTTGTTTTTGCTTTTGTTGATGTGGTGTATTACATTGATTGATTTACATGTGTTGAACCAGCCTAGCATCTCAGGAATGAAGCACATTTGATCATGATGTATAATCTTTCTGATTACTTGTTGAATTCTATTTGACAGAATCTTATTAAGCATTTTTGCATCTATATTCATAAAGGATATTGGTCTATTATTTTCCTTCCTAGTTAAGTCTTTTTCGGATTTTGGAACTAGGGTGATGCTTGCCTCCAGAAATGAGTTTGGTAGCATTCCTTCTCTTTCTACTTCATGGAACAGTTTGAGAAGGACTGAAGTTAGTTCATCCCTGAAATACTGAAAATATTCTGCTGTGAATCCATCTGGTCCTGGGCTTTTATTTGTAGGTAGAGCTTTTATTACTGCTTCAATTTCTGTGTGTGTAATGAGATTGTTCAAGATTTTTATGTCTTCTTCATTCAATTTTGGTATTTTATATGTGTGTAGGACGTCATCCATTTATTCCCAATTCTCTAACTTGTTAGAATACAAGTGTTCAAAATAATTTCTCATAATATTCTGAATTTCTACAGAATCTGTTGTAATTTTACCCTTTCTACTTCTAATTGCATTAATTTGTGTTTTTTTTTCTTTCCTTCTTTTGGTGAGTTTAACTAGAAGTTTGTCAATCTTGTTCATTCTTTCAAAGAACCAGCTCTGTGACTCATTAATCCTTTTATTGCTTTTTAAATTTCAATTTCATTAATTTTAGATCTGATCTTTGTCATTTCTTTTCTTCTACTATTTTTGGTTTAGATTGTTTTGTTTCTCTAGGGCCTTAAGGTGCATCATTAACATGTTGATTTGTGACTGGTCTGTTCCTTTCATGTGTGCATTTATGACTATGAATTTCCCTCTAAGTACTGCTTTCATTATGTCCCATAGATTCTGATGTGATATACTCCCTTCATCATTTTGCTCTATCAAGTTTTGATTTCTTCTCTGATTTTTTCTGCGATCTGTTTTTTGGTCAGTAGTAAGTTGTTTAGTCTCCATATATTTGTGTATTTTCTTCTCTTTCTTTTACTATTACATTCCAGTTTTATTCCACTATGATCTGAAAGCACACAAGGAATTACTTTGAATCTTTTGTATTTATTTAAGCATGACTTATGACCTATAATATGGTCTATTTTAGAAAATGTTCCATGTGCTTCTCAGAAGAAAGTGTATTTTGTTAATGTCGGGTGGAAAATTCTAAATATCTGTTAGGTCCAAGTTTTTTATAGTGTCATTTAACTGTTGTATATCTTTGTGGATTTTCTGTCTGTTTGATCTGTCTACCTGTGATAGTGGAGTGTTAAAGTCCCTACTATAATGGTATTGAGGCCTATATGTCCTTTCAGATCTAATAATTTTTGGTTTACATAACTGGGTGCTCCAGAGTTGGAGTATATATATTGATGATTGTGAATTCTTTCTGTTCCCTTAACCAGTATATAGTGACCACCTCTGTCTCTCCTAATTTGTTTTATTTTGATATTTGATGAGTCTGAGACTAATATAGCTACCGCTGCATGTTTTCTGGATCCTATTGTATGAAATATTGAATTCCATCCTTTTATTTTCAGCCTATGAGTTTCCATATGGGTAAAGTGTGACTCTTGTAGGCAGCAAGTCGTGAGGTTTTGTTTTTTGATCCAGTCAACCAGTCTGTGTTTTTTGGTAGGTGAATTGAGGCCATTCGCATTCAGAGTTGTTATCAAGGTACATTCAGTATGTCCTGCCTTCATTATAATCTTTCAATGTTATTTACTTGACTTACTTTGTTGTCAGCTCATTTTCCTGTTGCCTCTTTCCTTTGGGTCATTGGTGTCACTGGCCTCCCTTTCACTTTCTAAGTTTCCTTTAAGTATTCTCTGCAATGCTGGTTTAGTGGTTGTAAATTTCTTTAAGCTTTCAATGTCATGGAAAGCTTTAATTTCTCCATCTTCTTTAAAAGATAATTTTTCTGGACATAACAGTCTGGGTTGGCATTTATGTTCTCTTAGTGCTTAGTTAATATTGCTCCATGATCTCCTGGCTTTTAGAGTTTGGGTTGAGAAATGTGCAGTTATCCTGATGGCCTTATCTTTGTAAGCCATCCTCTGTTTTTCTCTTATAGATTTCAATATTCTCTTTTTGTGTTAGGTCTCTAGTATTTTAATTATGATGATCATGATGAGGTTCTCTTCTGATCACGGTTGGTATTGAATATGCCTGTAGTTCATTTCAATGTTCATTTCTTTTCTTAGATATGGGAAATGTTCTTCTATAATTTCACTGAATATGGCCTTTCAGCCTTTTGCCTTGTCCTCAGTTTTCTCCTGCATGCCCATAATTCTGAGTTTGTTTCTCTTTGAGTTACCCATCAGCCGTTGTAACCATCTGCTTTCTTCCCTTTTTGTTTTGTGTTTTTTACTGCCTTTAAATTCCAGTTACCCATTTATCTACTAGGTCTGATAATCTATTCTCAAAGTGTCCTAACTGGTTGCTTATTTTTCCAGTGTGTCTTTCACACCCAGAAAGTCATCTTTCATTACTTTTATAGCCCTGCTAAAATCCCCAATTTCTTGCATTGCCTTCACAATCTGTTGCTTTCTTCTTTATTGTCCTCTAATTTCTTGTCAATGTTTGCTGACAGTGCAGCTGTGTTCCAGCACAACCTTTCATTTCCCATTTCAATGCTGAGAATTTCTGGGCCCAGAAATGACAAACTTTTTTTGCCTTTTTAATCTTTTGGGTTCTGCTATTTCAAGATGCCTGGTATTGTTTTCTGGGGTGCCAGGCCTTTCTGTAGGTAATTTGTTACCACGTTTCTGCATGATTCTCTTACAGTGAGTTGAGGATCAAGTATTGTTGATGCGCTGTTTCTTTTCCAGAGAATCTTGAATTAGACTCTTTCTGTTTTAAGTGTCACCTTGAGTTTCATCAGGTTTTAGAATTTATGACTATTTCAGCTTTATTCAACTGTGAATTTTGAAGGTATTCTCAATGTCCAATCTTCTATTGAGACCTGACTCTACTCTTTTGTGAGGAAGACACAGAGTGCTGAACTATACATGGTCAAAAGATAGAGTATTTGTTAATATAACTTGAATATGAAAATCATTAATGATGTTAGCATCTACAATTTGAGTAAAGGTTTACCCTTACAATACTATCTAACAGCAACCACTAATTAGCAGAATCCAGTAACATTGTATCTATTCTTCTCACAACAGTAATGGATGCAATATACATTCACTATACACCTAGTTACACCTAGAGCTGACCTATTGAATTGCCCTATTGATATTGATAGTATGACACAGACACTAAAATAATGTTTTCTATTGTTTTAGGTTCACCCATTTTACTACTTGTATTTATTTTAGTTACCTACTATTTATATATTTATGCTAACCCAGTGTTAGTATATATACCCAGTCTCCACTTAGCATACTAATTATTGTTCAAACTATTCAAGGTTAATTCTAGGTACAATTGTGATCACCTCTAAAAGGAACTTGTTAATGGCCTCACTATCTTATTTGTAGAAATACATACACAGAACTGTGTTACTAATCTGTTTCTAGCAAAATAGTGTATAATGTGTCTCCGTTGGTCTTTCTATATGGCTGAGAATTATTGATACTTATCAGTTCAAATACTAGAGGATCTGGAGTGGGGAGACGACAGGTTAGGATTATGAATTAGTTTTAGGTAGGACATAAAAAGTAGGTAAGTGTATGACAGAGAAAAGCCTGGAGATACTCCTACACCTGCCAGGAGTTGACAAAGAGAAAAAAGCCCTGTGAGTAACCATACTGGGACTTAGGGTAGTGGCAAGGCTGGGGAGAAGAAGGGACAGGACAAAAAGAAAAAGAGAAAGAGAAATTAGTATGAAGGTATAGCTAAAATCAGATAATTTATTCAGGTGCGTTAAAAATAAAAGGAATATAATATAGAGCAAAAGGGAAAAGAGAGGAGAAGATAATAAAGGATAAAAATGATACCCAATAAAAAATAGAAAAGCCAGAGTGCAAATTGATCAATTGATCAGGTTTTTTTTGCGTCTACTCCTTTGATTACATTATAGTTTCTACTAGCAGCACACAATGATATAACATAAAACTGCCAAGCAAACAGAAAAAAAAAATCAGATACTCCTCTAAGAGTTCAGGTGGAGCTGGTGTCAGTCACTGCTCCTTGGTCTGATCACCCCACAGCTCTCTTCTCCCAGGAGTCCTTTCTCTCTCCCTTGGGGTGCTCCTCTGGTGGTCAGGGCCGGTGGGGTACCGCTGGCGGTGTGCTACTCCCAGCTTCTCTCCTGGTCCCAGCATGCTCCTCTCCCACTCCTATGGCATTCCAGCATTCCAGCCGGCCCTGCGGGTCACAGCTGGGGTGCACTGTTTCCTGAGCTCTCCTAGCCAGCCCTGCGAGGCTAAATGCACTCCTCTTGTCGTCCCATCATGCCAGCAGGGCACTGCTGGGAACGTGGTAGCTTCTGAGTCCCCCTTGCGGTTCCAGCAGCGTGGGATGCCCTCCTCTCGTACTCCTGTGTCCCAGCTGTGCACACTTGGGGTGCAGTCCCATGGCTCCCCTTATGGTCCCGGTGGGGCAGGGCGGGACACAGTTCCCTCCCAGCCGGGTGCAGCTGCGGGTGCTGCTCCCTGGGCTCCCCTCCAGCTCCCTCCCTGTCAGGGTTCCTTGCTTTCACCAGCTGCTCACAGGGCAATGCATGTTCTGCTGTTATGTAGCTGGTCCGGCTCTTCGCAGTCTGCTCACCTCCGGGCTAGAGGGGAGCCGCTGCTGCCACTTGTCCCTGGGTGTCTTGCTGAGCTCACACTGCATGGAGGTGAGGGGGATAAGGGGGGTAGGGGGGGGTGGAAGGGTCCCACACTGGGCCTTATTTTTATGTCTACTCTTTTGATTATGTTACAGTTTCCACTTGAACATTTTTATTTGTTTAGGAATAGCTGTTCTAGGGCTCTTACTCTGCCGCCGTCTTGACCGGAAGCTCTGAATGTCTTTTGAATATACACACATTTACCTTTCAGTACTCAGCTAAGGAATTTGAAGTTTAATTTCTCTCTTTCTCTTTCTCACATTTTCTAGCCTTATGAATTTCACTGTTACAGTTCTTTTCTTATGCAAACTGGTGGATGAGACAGAATCTCAAGAAACATACAGCAAGATACAAAAATAAATAAATAAATAAAAATTTCAGCAAATTGTCCCTATAAAGGACTCTTCTAGACCCAGAGAAGAGGCATCAAGATATGGCCATGGCAGCCCATTCTAGAGGTAGGAAGCTGAGCTACAGAGTGGTGACTTGAATGAAGTGAGTCAGATGCAGAAGATTAAATATCACATGATTTCTCTGATTGGGAAACCCAGAGTACTGGCATTCTGTAGAACCACATGGGTGTGATAGTGCGAGTTAGGATGAGGAGGGTGTGGGACGGTCAGAAATTGGAAGGAATTGTAATGCCGATGTGATATATATGTGCACAAAATACTCATTCATTGTAAACATTATGTATCATATATATAATTTAAAATGGGGGAATGTTGGCTGGAAACTTGAAAGGAAGTTGGCTCTTGTGTAATAGTCAAATTTATTAGTGTTGATAATAACATTTTTAAATGGCAGAAACTGTGAATATAATTCATGTAGAAGCTTCCTTAATATCTATGGGTGAGGAAAGACAGAAAAGAGAGAAGCCACTCTATCACAACTGACTTCTCTGTCTAATGACAAATTTATTTTAACAAAACTACAAAATGAACCCCAGAAATGTTTAGAGTATTAAAAAAAAACTTTAAATTTAGAAAATATGCTAGCTTGGTTTAGTTGGAGCAAAAAGTGCAAAAGAAGGGAAAATTGCTGGGAAACAACCAGACACAAATCTGGAAAGTAAAATGAGAACCAGGTTCCAGAGTGTTTTATTTGAAGAGCAAAAGCAGATGGAGGCTGCAAATCTATGCTACGGAGACCAAACTTTCTGGGTGTTTGATAGAGACTTTCTATGTTGCTTGGGCATATCTTAAGCTGGTCGGCACAGGCGATCCTCCCATGTCAGCCTCTTGACTACAGGTGTACTCCACCATGTCCAGCCTGGACAACATTTTTCATTGCATCCCCTCTCTTGTAAAGCAAATAAAAATGATTCTATACTCCTAACATGAATATTTACATTTTCATGAGTTATGAACACGTATTTTTTCTATGAACAGACTAAATATTAAAGGTAATAATTTCTTCCTACTTCCCAAAACATTGCTACATGGACCTGCTGAGAAACATATATCCCTCTGCCTTTATCCTAAACTATACCTGTGGGAGGGCTTTTAACAGGGTTATTGTGGGTTGGATCTGGGATGTCCCCCAAAAGTCTTGTGTATTTGGATGTTATGGACTATCTATGGAACCATGTGCTGTTGGGAGGTTGGGACCTGGTCTGGAGGGATGGAGTGCAGGTGTGTAGATTGGATTACAGGCATGTCGTGGGGGCTCACCACACCTTCCACACCTGGATCCAGGAGGGGACAATCACTGGGATGAGACCTGAAAGTGTATATATGCTGCTACCTTCCTGTGAGAGAGATTGGATTTGAAGGGACTTGGCTTCCTGTTTGTAATATCATGAGGAGCTGCCTTCATCTTTGCCTCTGCCAGGTACTTCCACTGTTGCTGGCCACTCCTCAGTGGACTGTGACCTTCTGAAACTGTGAGCTAAGATAAACTTTTCTCCCCTACATTTGTAGATGCCAGGTATTGAGTCACAGCAACGAAACAGTAACTAAGACAAGAGTCTCCACGATGCTCCAGTCCTGTCCTTGACCACTACATAGTAGACAGAAGGTAGAACAAGGAAGTTAACTCTTTAGTAACACATATGAACATCTACAAAATGAATTCAGGCCACACAGCTGAAGGCAGGCAGGAGAGGGAAAGACAGGGAGGCTGCAGGTGTCTTGTTCGCGGGACAGACGCATTCCTGCCTTCAACAATAGTGAGGGACTCAACGGGAGGGGCAGTTCCCAGACTTATCCCTTGAGTCACTTGTGGCAGCTAAGAGAGAAGCTGTCGTAGAGGACAATCCTGCTGTGATGGATCTGACACTGTCACCTAGGGCATGGAACACAGAAAGAGAATGGGGGCTGCAAGGACACAGGGAGGAGTGGCTTGAGGCTGGGGGGCTGGGGAGTCCACAGGACAACAGGGTCTGGACCTGAGCACCAAAGAAAGAGGGAAGAGAAGGACTCTAACTCACTAGCAGTGATAAATGCATTTTACAGGTCAAGCTAGGTCACGCTCTCTCAGGCACAAGTGAGTACGTGTATGGATACAGAAGGGTAATAAAATCTCACAAACAAGACTTGTTCTTATGTGTGGAGTGTACCTTAAAATTTTTTATTCTATTATTTTTATGCCAATATCAATTTATAAGATAGATTCCCTGACCACAGAGCTTGAAAAACTCAGGGCTAGAGAACTGGTTTAAACAAAACAATGCAATACTCAACCTTCAAGTCATTAAAAGGCATCGGATTATGGAACTGACTGGCTTGCACCAAAATTCTAGAATTACTCACAAACTAGGTAACCCTGGTAGATCTGAGCGTTGTGTTTCTCATTTGTAAAAACTGACAGAGCGGTAGTATTTGTGTCATAGCCTTGTGGTGATGATTAAGTAAAAGCAAGTTATCTTATACCTGGCTGAGTCTGACTTTCCACTAACTTTTCCTCATTGCTGCCTCTCCAGGCACCGGGAGATAACACAAATTATTAAAGCATCTCTCCTACCAAAAGAAATGCACCAATTTCCGGACAATGAATATCAAAGCTTAACTACTCAATCCAAAAATTAGAAAAAGAATTAAGACTGAGCTGACCTGGCTTTACCCAGAGATCTAAGGGTGATGCAAGCTGATACATGGATGCCTGGAAATCTCCTGGGATCTGGGACCAGTAGGGCAATTGTTGGCCAGAGGAAATTTTCCTGGATTGTGAAACACTTCAGACATGTTAAAAGCCATGGCTCAAGGAAAAGCTACCGTGGCCCCAGAGGACAGCATTGGAAAAGGGTTCTTGTTCATGCATATTTTGAAAATATGATGCTGAACAAAAAAAAGAAAGAAAGAAAGAAAAAAGAAAAACATAAGCCAATGATCCCAGTGACCCCAAAACCTGGACAAAGTTTAAAAATACATTCTCTGGAAATCAAAACTAAGCCTTAAAGAAAAGCAAAGAAGGAATGTTGTTATTCGTAAAATGTGCTTTGGAGCCAAACAGCGCTTTTCAAACCTCCTGCTATGGAACTGAACGTGGAACCTTGAATATTTTTGACTTTTGTGGCCTGCTGTTCTCACCTGGAAGACAGGAGCACAAGAACCCAGCAGCCTGGTATGTGCAACTCTCAGCACCACGCTGAGTCCACCCTGCAGCGGCAGAGGGCAGTGAGAATAGGTTCGAGCCAGGAAATAGTAAAAGCCAGTGAGCATGTCGGGAACACGCTGTCTAATATGAACTAATAAAATGTACACTGTTGGTAATTAGAGAAAGGTCATATTCCTATGCATCTGTGTAGAAAAATGTAACCCTTTTAACCAGGTTAATTGGATTTTTGCAACTGCTTACAACTAATTTTTAGAAACCACTTCAACTCTGAACTGTACATTGTAGTTTAATTGAACTAAGAGCACTCATTTCGAATAGATTAAAAAATTATAACCTAATGAGACTGCCATCTCTAAAATCTTTGTGAACAGGAGTTACTTTTTCTCTCTGACATGTACATTTCCTTTTTATCACATATTTTATGTGTTAAAAATATGAAATCAGATGACTATATACAACAGGGAAGGATGGTGATATTTTCTTTTACTCCTTTCTGATTATAGGATGGATAAAAGAAAATATGAACTCTCATGCCTCCGTGCATTTATTCATACTGTGACTTCTGCTTGGAGAGGCCTTTTCTTTTTAATTCCCCAATGGGAACTCTCACTCATTCCTCAAGACTGAGCTCAAACTCCTCCCCTGGGTGCCACCTTTCCCAGCCTGACCCCAAGTCAACCACTGCAGACAGAATTAAGCTTTCCCTTTGCAGCTACCACACCTTTCCCTTCAAGTGACTGAACTATGGCAATCAGCCATATAAACAAACACATTTTATTTAGTTTTGCAGGCATAAAAGTGATCCAAAACTAGTTGTGGTCAAATTGGTGCAGTGACTCGACACCACCCTCAAATGAAAAGCACTACCATAATAGGAATGTATTTCTCTAAGGTCAAGTGAGTTTTTGGAGTGAGGATCTTAGCTCAGCGGGACCTGCCCCTTCCCATGTGCTTCTATGAGGCCTTCGGCCCCCCATGGAGCTGGCATCTTTGACATCTGCCTCCCCAGTGGCTGAGCTACGTGTCATTCCAGCCCTGGGGAAGGTATGGAAAGGCAGCACCTGCAGGAGATGCACCTAACCGTCTTGACACACACACCCCCAGTGAGACCAACATGCTTTCACTCATATTTCACAGAAGAGAACCTATTCTCGTGGCCACACCTAACTCCAAGAGGCTAGAAGTGTGCATCCCAGCCAGGAAGCCACATGTGCTAGGTCTTACCACAGAAGGCCAGAACTCACAGTGGTCAGCCTACAGCTCTGCCACAAACCCTTCGGGACAGTGGTCTTTCTTCATCTACGTATCCCCAAGGTCCTATAGAGTGCCAGGAATTTTGACCTTCTTACTACCCGTAAGGTCATCCCCAGTGCGTCCCAGAATACTAGCCTAAAAATGTACACAACCTCCTTGCCTGATGTTTTTTTCTAATCCTTCTAACACGCTATACATTTTACTCACCTGTGCTGTTTAATGTCTGTCTCCTCCACTAGGCTGTAAGTTCCACGAGGGCAGCAATCTGCCTGTCTGTTTCCTGTTTCATCACTAGCACCTGGAAGGATGCCTGGTACATCACAGTGCCCAATAGATGCTTATCCAAAGAAAAACGAACATAGCAAACTTTTCTTCTGAATACTAACAAACTCATTGTACTGACCTCTTGTACTGACCTCTCTGATGTCTTTTTAGAACTAAACAGCAAAAGTTTGTATTGCTTCCAGTGTCCCCACTGAGTTCTTTTTATTTTCTTCAGAGAAGCAGATACCTTAACAGAACCATGTGTCAAATGCCAAGTATTGATTCAACATTAGGTAACAACTGATGGGATATGACTTTTAAAAACATGAAACCACACACAAAAGTCAAGAGAGAGCTAAAAACTACTCCTTGCTTTTGTATAAGATAACGTAGCATATTCCCAAAACCTAGTGACAGACTGAACTGGAGGAGCCACCTTACAGCTGCGGCAAAGGATATGCAAAAGAGTACCATCGATTGTCTCCATGGACCTGAGCTGGCCAGGAAGAGGATCAGGGTGACGTGTCCAGCTGAGCCCACACCCAACCTGCATCCAGGAGAGACTAGAGCTTTTCGGGTACAAGCGGCGGAAGGGTGGGAAAACCCCTTCTGGGCAACGCTTGCTGTGAACTGAACATCTGTGTCTCCCGAATTCATACATTGAAATCAAATTCCCAAAGGTAAAGGTAGCCTTCAGAATGTGATTGGAACATATGGGTGCAGCCCTCATGAGAGGTTACCTACACAAGAGACCTGAGAGCCACCTTACCCCACTTCTACCCCGGGAGGACACAATGCGAAGGGAGCCGGCTGCAGAGCCAGGAGGTGGGCCTTCCCCAGACCTGGATGGAACGGCATCTTGATTTTGAACTTCTCAGCCTCCAGAATGGAGAGAAACTGGTGTTTGTTGTGTAAGCCACCTAACTCGTGATAACTTGTCACAACAGCCCACTCTGACAGTGGCAGGTATCTTAGACTCCAGGGAAGCAAGGAGCTGAGAAAACATCCACTCCGCTGTTGGTGAGCTAGAGGTGGTGTATACAACCCTTTTCCCGCACTGGCAACAGCACAGACACTATGAAAAGACAAGCAGCCCAGTGGGAGGGAGGGAAGGTGTGAAGTAATATTTATGAAGCACCGGCTGAATATCAAATCCATGCTAGGTTATATATGTGTTTCATTCTTTTTACTCCCTACACCCTGCATAATAATAATAATATGCATACTTTTGATTATTATCCATCTCAAACTTTTTGTTACTTGAAGGCCTTCTGAAAGAACACACTTTATCAGGAGCAGAAGAGCACTGTTATTTTCATCAGTTCTAAATAGTATAATGAGTAGGTGACAACACTCCTCTCACTGGTAGGAGAAAGCTGTGGTGGGGAGCGAAATGTGAACTTGAAAATCCAAACCTGCACTCCTTCGTTTATACCAAATCACTAAAGGGTCCAAAGTAAGCTTCTTCTGTCTTTAAGCCCTAGAACTATCAACTACCATTACCTGATGTCGATATTCTTGGGGACTGAGGCAAAGCAGTTGATGATGAACTTCCTTCCTGTTAATTCTTGGGAGAGCTTGGTCATTGTTCGGCCATTACTGTGACAGGGGATTTGTCAAACCTTTCACAAGTGAGTGCCCATGAAATCTTCCTGATTTCAGTTCCGTGGCCCCTTAGTACATTCAAGACACACGGACAGTTCATCATCCTAGAGCCAAGGTGATTTTGTCTCTCAGCACGATGACATGTCATTCTACTGCTCAACAGGTGAGAGGGCTCCCAACTGCTCTCTTCGCTCTGTCCAGGTGCCTCAGACTAAAGAATATGAAGCCACCCCACCAGGCCCAACCGTGTTATTTGACAGGCACAGAGCATTTTTTGTGTGCCAGGCATTGTTCTAAGCACTTGACAAATGGTAAGCCAGGTAAGCCCAATGATGCACTGACTGGTACTCTCATTCCATTTTCTAGATAGAGAAAAGGAGACGCAGAAAAAGTAAATAATTTGCCTAAGGTCACACAGGTAGCAGTACCAGGATTCTGACCCAGAATCTCTGGCTCCAGAGTTTTGATCATAATTTCTTATTTCTGGTCCCTGCCGCTTTGTCATTGAAAGACACGAGCACTCTCACACAAGCAGGGGTAACGGCTAACCAACCCTGGCCCTCAGGGCCACCTGTGGTCCAGTATTTAGATGCCCCATCTAGTCCCCTGGGAAATTCTGACACTCCATCCATAGGTGGCTAAAAAGGTCTCATGGAGTCAAACACTAGTCACTATCCATCGCAACAGGCAACTCAAAAGTCTCTCGTCAGCTTCTCTCCTTCCGTGTTTTCCTCCCCAATCTCTCCACTCAGCTCCCAATGACCAACTCTGGTACTTCCCCCACCTCCCCCACGCAGACAAATCACTTCAAGTCTCTCAGCCTCAGTCTTCTCATTCTTGAAATGGGTTTAATGAAAGCTACCTTGTCTACACCCTCCCACACTAGCACTTTGAGGAGATGAGGAGTTTGCCAAAAAAAAAAAAAAGAACAACCAACTTGAAGTGCTATAAAAATGCAAAGTACAGAAATGCACCAAAGCTTAGCTTCTGTCTCAGGATTTGACTCTGTGTTATTTTCAGCTTGGACTTAACCTTGGGTTTTGATGCTTTCAATCTTATTTCTAAGACCCCTAAACTTGTATGTAACCAGAAATTGCAACATCCTATATGGCAACATGAGTAACTCATAGGTTATTCTTAAAGTAATTTCATTTACTTTAAATCTGATGTGCTTTATGCATTGATAGTCAATATAGCTCAGGATAATTTCTGAGTAAGTACTGCAATATTCGATATTTATCATAAAAGCTGATAATGTTTTGTCAAATCTTCAAGAAGTCACATAATAAAAGAAACCAATGTTTGTTATGAGTTCAGTTATGCTCTGTTTGTGCCCTGAGAAATGATTGTTTGATGGTTTCACCATTGTACAAGTACAATAAAGCAGACTTCTCCCAACACAGATGGCCATGATGTCACCAGAAAATGCAATCTTACAGGACCACACTTAGAGATGGGATCTGTCATCAGCTTTTTCAGTGAGTGACTGAGTCTTTTGCCAAATAACTTCCGGAAAAGCATGATATGCTTTTGAACTTAAAATTTGTCTATAATAGGACAGCTGGCAGTGCTGACACAACAGTGTTCCTGTCTCTTACTGTTAGCCTTTCAAAGTTTAACTACTAGAAATTTTGATATTAAACTGGTGCATGTTATTAATTTTTAAAATATCGAAATTTTACTCTCAGACATCCTTCTGTAATGGGAAGGTATGGCTTTAAGTAGATAATGATTTCCCCATTTTTATTAATACATATATGTAATACATAGTTTGCAATGAACTTGAGTATTTTGTGCACATATATGTCACACCAACATTGTAATTCTTTTCCATTTTGGGCCTTGCCATGCCCTCCCCATGTCTCCTAACTCCCACTAGCATACCTATTTTGGTTCTATTGAATGCCTGTACTCTGGGTTTCCCAAATCAGAAAAACCACACTATATTTAATATATTTAATCCTCTGCTTGTGACTCACTTCACCACTTAAATCATTACTCTTTAGCTCAGCTTCCTACCTCTAGGCTGGACTGCCATGGCCATGTCTTAATACCTCTTCTCTGAGTCCAGTAGAACTCTTTATTGGGACGATCTGCCAAAAATTCTTTTTTAATATATCTTAATATGTCATTGTTGATATTCTTTAACATGGCTCCTCCCGCCAGTCCACATAAGAAAAGAACTATAACAATGAAGTGCATAAGGCTAGAAAATGTGAAAAAAGAGAGAAGTTAAATTTTAAATTACTTAGCTGAACTCTGAAGGGCAAATAACGTTTACAGTGTCATTACATCAATCAGTTTTCTTAGGATAAACTGATTTCAAAGGCTGAATAAGTGAATTGCCACATTAAATAACCTTGTCTATATCACAAAAGTGTACGACACATAAAGCAATTGATGCAATGGCATACTTAGTTATTTCACATTTTTTAAATTTCATAAATTATTTACTCACATTTCACTAATTACTAACATTTTGCTAGATTTGGCTTATCATTTTATCAACCCACCCATCCATAAAGCCATGCACACATATTTTTAAAAAAAATTTACACCAATTCCTCATGTTGAATATAATTAATGTGTTTTGTAAACTAATATACTATTAAAAATAATAATTATTGGGGAAATTTTCACAGATTCACAGATTTTATGAGAAAGCTGGTACTGTTTTAGTAGGATACCAATCAAATGATTCAAATACCAATCTATTATTTTTTATGCTTTCTCTTTAGATGTCTCCTTTCCTTCCTGTTCTTTGGTGCTGCTTGTCTCTCTGTCTCACTCAAAGATTCCTTCAAGTGTGTTCAGCAATGCTGGGCTAGTGATTGCAGATTTCTTCAGGGATTCTTGATCATGAAAAATTTTTACTTCCCCTTCAGTTTTCAGAAATAATTTGGCTGAATACAACAACGTGCATTGACACTTGCTGTCTTTTAAAGCTTGAAATATTTTCCTCCAGACTCTCCTGCCCTTTAAAATTTGCATTGAGAAATACGGAGTAATTGGAATGGGTTTGCCTTGGTGGAATAATGTCTTGTTTTCTGTTTCAATTATGATGTCTCATGTTGAGTCTTATTGCTGGTTTAGGTTATTTGGTGTTCTATATGCTTCTTGTACCCAAAAATTAATTTCTTTTTCTAGATTTGGGAAATTTTCTTGCAACATTTCAGTGAATAAATTCTTTATACCTTCAGTGCTGTCTTCTGTTCCTTCTCTCAGACCCATAATTCTGAGATTTGTTCTCTTTGAATTATCCAACATTTGTTGTAGCTAGCTACCTTGCTCATTTCTAATCTTGGAGTCATCCCTAATTATAGCATTTATTTCCTCAACCTTGTCTTCAAGGTCTGAAATTCTGTCCTCACAATATTTGAGTTAACTTTCCCTGCTTTCAAATGTATTTTTCATATCCTGAATTTCAGCTAGATTTCTTTTCAAAGTTTCCTCTTCTCTATCAAAATGTTCCTTCATATCTTGCATTTCCTTACTTCAGCCAAGTTCTTATTTGTGGCTTTTATATGCTCAGTAAGCTTTGTCTCCATTATACTCACTGTTTAGTTAGTTCCTCTTTAAGCCCACTGAGCATTGCTTGCAATTCTTTGAGAATATCTTGTTTGAACCAATTGTTTGAATCGTTTATTTGCTTTTTTGACTTTCTTCCCTATGAGTTCCACTATTTCAGGGCCCGTGGCATTAGCTTCTGAGCTCTCAGGCATCTCTGTGGGTGTCCTGTTGCCTTATCTTCTTCCCATGCTTCTGTTTTTGAAGGACTTTACTTTAAAGGCCTAGCCAAAAGGTTTCTTGGAATGAGTATAAGGGTGTGTAGAGGAGCTGCAATTTCTCTGAGTTCTGTACTGGGTGTAGGCACTGAGCGAGGACCTAACAGTCCAACGGCCTCTAAGGTGTCGTGATCATACCCAGCTCCCTGAGCGAAGCTCTGCTACTTCTCCTGTCTTTCCCCCCTGGGCAGGACTCTCCACCCCTGGAGGTACTCTCACTACACCCAAGCTGCTCAGGAGGTTAGTGGTTTTCATCTCCTCTCCCCAACTGTTTCTTGAGCCAGTTTCTTCTTATGCACAGTTAAAGAGTGACCCCAAATCCCTGATGGGCTCTTCTGAGCTTTCTTTTACTCTAATAAGTTCAGTCTCAGGCTCTTTTTTAAAAATGGCTCCTGCTTACATCATTGCCTATTACGGCTGCTAAGCACTGACTCTGATCTAAGCTCCTAGAGCCCTTTTCTAAGCAAAGTTCATGGTGCGTTTGTAGTATGCACCACCCACAGGCTCATTTTTTGGAGGCTGGGGTTACCAGCTCCTGTCAATTCCTACTTCTCTCAGATCTGCACTTACCTCAGTCAGAGGTCAGGGTGGGGGGAGGGGCCTTCCGTGGTCTGCAGACACTGAAGGTTCCCAGGCCTTTGCAGTCGGCCTGGGCCTGCTTCCTGGGTTGCTGTTTACCTCACTTCTGATGTGTTTTCAGGGTATCTAGCCTTGCTGGGGCCTCCTTTCAATTGTTGGGGCACTCCTCCCTGTCTCATGTGCCTTGAATAGGTGTTTGTTGACTATATTCTCAACCTTGCATATGCGTCCCTGAAAAGACATTGTGTAGCACTTTTACTCGGTGCCATCTTCACCAGAAGTCCAGTAGATAATGATTTTAATGTTTGGTCATTTGACATCCGGTCAAAGACATATTTTGTGAATCTCTTTTCTCTTTGCTTCTTAAAAATCTCATTCTTCAACGATATCCACAGATCTTTTCAAATGAACTTTGTAGGTAAGTGGCTATGTATTCATTCATTCATCCACTCACATGTTTTCATTTATAAAACATTGATTATACACCTACTATGTGCCAATAAACATTGTTCACCTCTACCCCAGTTCCTAAAACTGTCCAACAGAGATATCTTAACTTTTTTAGAAGCAGAACCTCTTTTCAAAAGTTTACTGACCATACGACAGACAATAAGAATACATTTACTCACTCATGCAAACTATTTATTTGTCACCTACTTTACTCCAGATACTCAAGGTGCAGCAGAAAAAAACAATAGGCACTGTCTCAACCTCCTTGGAGCTCATGCTCTACTCAGGGAGAAGACCGCAAAGAAATACACAAGGAAATTGGTGCTAAGTGTTAAGCAGCTAGTGATGCTGATACAGAGAAAAGTGAGGCAGAGTGCAGAGGGTGAAGGGTAGGAGAGGCAGAGAGATGGTCAGATGATGATTCATCAGCGAAGCAACCTTCAAACAGAGCTCTATCCGTGTAGGTTCAGAAGAATCTCTCATTATTATGGAAATAAAACATTTATGGCAGGAATTAGACCTCATGCAAATACGGGAAGAGTGGGGGGAGGTAAGGCATGGACTGGCATTTGCGGGAGGGTCACCAAGTGGTCACAATGATGAGGTCTCTAAGGTGGGTAAGTTGAAGTCTCCATGGACTCTGAGAAGGAAATGACATGCAGCTGTGGACAGAGAGCCATGAGAAGGCTCACAGAGAGTTCTGTGGAGAGCTGTTGTTTCTGTGTAGCCGGAACTTCTACAGTGCCATAGCCAAGGGCTGGGAGAGAAATGAAGAAGGGTGTGTGTGAGCTGAGGCCCAGCAGGCTCTTCGGCGTCTATTGGTTACCACATCTGTCCTTAACTGCTTTCCTAAACTGAGGATTACTGCCTTCCTTTCAGCCTTCCAAATATCATGCATGTTTTCATTTTGCCAACTATAACTTAGACTGATGTAGGGACAGGGATTCTTAAAAATGCAGTTCTCATCTTAACCAATAGTTCAATACAGTAACAAAAAATATTTAAAGGACATGAGAAGCTAGGCTTGCACTCTCTAGGCAAAAGGGCTTCCAAGCAAAGGCGGCAGATGCAAAGATCCAGAAAAGGGTTGATACTTGGCATGACAAAAGTGATAGTAAGTTACACAGAGAATTTAAGTTTTCACTGTTTGGTAGGGAACATCTCATTGTTTATAGAACTTCTTAAGGTACTTCTAAGTGGTACTAGGTTACTTGGAGTTGAAAACTACAGCCAAACGTACAAATCATGAGTATTCAATAAATGATCGGTGACTGGATGAAAAATACCATAGTGATTCCATTTTTATGCCCCCTGCCCAATATTCAACCTCCCATCCTATTTAATAGAATCTACTCCACTGAGTAGAATACTGATGGCACCCAGTATCCCAATGTTGGGGTAGAACTCCTCCTCTCTTCACTCCTAGGAATGCTAGATTAAGTGAAATTTACTCAATGATTTAGAGAAGTCCAGCAGGACAATAACCAAATTCTGAAGTACCATTAAATTGGGTAGCTCTTTGTCCAGCACCCAGGTTAAGCTGTGGTGAGATGTAAGCTACAAAGGACTTGAGTGCCTCTACTCCTACAGCATCGCTTTTGGCTGTCACAACCTTTATAGCTTCTCTTTAAGGTTGGTTCTGCTCATAGCCTGTGGCCTTCCTCTGCAGACAATCTGCATTTTTGACTTTTCCAAATATCCAGGTCCCCACTGCATATTAGGCTTCTCCTTGACAACTGTATGCATTGCCCTCTCATGGGACACACTGCTTAGCTTCAAGACCTTCCCCTGAACTTTGGGTGGAAGCTTCCATGATTCAACTTCTGCATTTTGCCAACTTTTGCATTTGACATGCCAGTGAAACCAACATCATGTTGATGTTGCCGAGAACTGCCACTGGCTTGAGCAGCTGCCTGGCCCCCTTGGGTAATCCTGGTTGAGGCCTCTGCATTCTTAAATAGTTGAGGTCTATTAAACACTTTTTTCTTTGGGCCTACAAGATGCCCTGTGGAACTATTCTGGGAAAGAGGTCGTTTGCCTCTCCACTCTTTACTTGGCAAAGGATGTGGTCTTATTAATTCCTGACACAGTCTTAAGGTGTTCTTTTTATAGTTCTGATTGTAAGTATTTGGCTTTTTTTTAATACTAGTCTCTTTAACAACCACATACTTTTCTGCTTTTTTTTTTTCCTGTTTCTCAATGTAGAGCTGGCTAAAACCTTTAAACAGAGCCCATGTGTTGTGGTTTGGATATGGAATGTCCCCCAAAAGCATCATGTATTTGGAAATAGTGGGATACCTGTGGAACTGTGTGCTGTTGGGAGGTAGGGCCTGGCTAGAAGGAACAGATGCTTGGGCTTTGACCTGAAAGGATTGTGTTAACTTCTTCAGATTGAGGGACTCTGGGAAGGACAGAGCTTGTAGATGTGTGTTTTTGACTCGTGGGCCAGGAATTGAGGGAGGGGCTCCCACTCTGGGTGTAGGCAGCCCAACTGGCAGCTTGAACTAAGTTAAGAAAGGAAGAAGAAATACTATTACAGCTTCTTCCTGGGAGGGCTCTGGCCTTGCCTGAGTCTCCAGACAGCCATTTGCTCCTGCTTCACTTGGCTTTCTGTCTGCATTGATGTGAGCAGCTCTCTAGCCTCTGCCATGCGCTTCCAGTTTCCAGTTGGCCATGAATGGACTGTTTGAGATCTTCTGAAACTGTGAGCTAAATAAATCTTTTTCTCCTTTAAATTGTGGATGTTGGGAATTGAGTCACGGTAATTTTTAAAGAGTAACTAAAATACCATGTAACAGTGTAAACATTACGTTGCTCTGAAATTTTCTCCACCAGATTAAATTTTCCACCACTCTTAATCTCAGATTGAGGCCAAGACCCTGGATGAATGCAAAATGCTGACACTTTTTGCCAGAGCGTAGCACACATCTTTGTTTGTTGGTTTGTCTGTTTTGAGACAGGATTTCATTCTGTAGTCCAGGCTGATTCTGAGCTCTCAATGTTGCCCACGCTGGCCTCAAATTCACAGCAATCCTTCTGCCTTGGTCTCCCGAGTGCTAGGATTACAGGCAGGCACCACCACACCCAGCTTATGTGCTGCTGGGTAACCAAACTAAGATATTCAGCAATTGCTAGGCAAGCACTTTAACCTCTGAACTATTCCTCCAGGCCAGCATGCATTGCTTGTAAACCAATTGCCAATAAAGTCCTCCTTCCTATCTAAAACATTTTGAACTTAACCTATACAATTTGCATTTCTGTCACATTTCAGTCTCCTGAGCTCTGACCGGAATCATCCAACAAACTTGCTTCACAGAATTCTAAGGCTTCTTCCGCTGGTATCTTCAAACTTTTCCAATGCCTTCCACAAACCAAAGGTTTTCAAACCACATTGTCAAGTAAAATCACAGCAATGACCCCACTTCTGGTACCAATTTCTGTGTCAGTTACTTATTTGGTGCAGGGACAGGATACCTAACCACTACAACTTAAAGGAGGACATATTTATTTTTAGATTACAGTTTCCAAAGGTCACAGTCCGTGTATGGGCAGCTGGCAAGGGTAGAAGCTCATATCAGGAGGAAGAGTAGAGCAGGAAATGGGCTATTTATAGTATTATGGACACAAAGCCAAGAGGGAGAAAGGGCAGAACTAATGCACATCCTTCCACATCAAGCCTCAAGCATCCACACCTTTTAGCCAAACCCCACACAACACATGGTTTCCATATGTAACCCAAAATATCCAAATGCATGCAGCTTTTGGGGGGCACTCCAGATCCAAACCACAAGAAGAGCTAAAATCAAGGGGCTTCCCACTTGTTTCAGAGATTTTATGACATGCAGTAACAAATCATAATGATGATGAATGAAGTTTTGCCTACATACTTGGTCACTGAATTTGAGACCAAAATTTGGAAGACCACTGCACCAGTGCCTTGCAACATGTCTGGGGAACCGAAAGACCAAGAGTTTGAGAACCATCAGTAGCTCAAAGAAAGAGATGGCCAAAATCCAATCTCTACATTTTCTGTTCCAGGTAGGAATCAAAACCTGAAACCCTTCATGCCCATCACAAAGGACCTCTTACATTTTCCATCTGCAAAGGTGATGCATAAAAAAGTGACTCAACCTGAGATTCTTCAAGTTGACACATCAAAAATGTAAAATTTCCAGACCCACCATACCAGTGTCTCTGGTGTGAAAGTTTGGATACTAATCTGGAAAGAATATACCTCTACAAGCTGTAAGGAACCATAGGGAATGCTTTTACGCTACCTTGAAATCTTAGCCCACATTGAGCTTTCTTTGGCTGCAGAAACAGATGCTCCTTCCTTGGTTGGTGAGGCCATTTATTTATTTTGTGCAAAATTTTTTTAAAAAGAACTATTATTCCCTTGCCTGAGGCAGATACCCTGTAACAGGAAGTCCAGGAATCTACCTTCTCTCCATCATCACCTTCAGAATAATAATTAAGGTCAAATGCATGGTGCTTTAGAGAAAGGAGAAAACTGCAAAATCAAAGCCAAGAGAAGAAGGCTGAAAATATGGGAGCCTGTGAGCGAATAGAACTCAGAGTGCTTCAGTCTGCAGCTGGACTACATTTGAATGAAGTTAGCAATAGGTATTCCAAAAGTTACTAGCCATTCAAAGGCCATATCCCTAAGGTTCTTGTTCAACACCTGGTTAAATCACTTATGATAAGCAGAGATAAGATTTATTCAAAGCTAGCTCTGAGGAAAGTGGCAGAGCTAAATACTTCATATCACCTCTTCACCATTTACATATGAGCCAGAATCTTTCATTCCACAGTACAGAAGTAATTGGTCACTTCCAAAACCATCTTTTGAGTTTATAAAACAGTTTGCTGTACGAGAGTCACCAAGGATCTAATGTTAGGTCTTAGTTAGCCGAGGTCCAGGGGTGAATTGTTAGAATCATTAATCTGAAAGGGAGTTTATTCCTCCCCACTCCAGCTGACACCTGCATATATTTGCACCTAGGATTCCGCTCTTTTTTGTTGTCACCCTTTCTTCCTGGTCTATATCTTGCTTTTGATGGAAGGGGGCGGGGGTTGTAGAGTTGTAGTCCTTTACACCACACATGCAGATCAGTATGGAAACTTCCAGGTCTGAGAGGAGGAGCACGACTTCATCTAAAGCATTCTCTAGAAAATGTTACGTTTAGGTTCAAAATGCCATCCTCTTAGTATCACGTCCAGTGATGCTGGACTCATTAGTAGCTTGAACATGTGTGGATCTGTGATGAAAACATCGAAATAGCAATGACACGAAGGAAGTTAAAATTCCAGGAGACTTTTGGTATTAGTGGAGGAAAGAACCAAAAACCTTCAGGGAATCAGAATACTAGAATAAATCTACTATGCATGACCCATCCACCCCCTAGTGG
The DNA here is from genome assembly GCA_004027205.1 of Ctenodactylus gundi. NCBI lineage: Eukaryota > Metazoa > Chordata > Mammalia > Rodentia > Ctenodactylidae > Ctenodactylus > Ctenodactylus gundi. Next base: position 52,640 of record PVKB01002664.1, on the reverse strand, counting down.
TGACTACCATGCAGATCTGAACACACTTACCCATCTTGATGAAGAAAGTGTAAGCATCTTGAAAAGTTCTTCAGTGGCATTTCTTTGTGGATGAGGGAGGGTGATGGGAAAAGTTCCAGGTAAAAATGAAGTCACTGATTTCACTGGGATAAGGAATTTCCAGTGGAGCCAAAGCCAATAAGAAGAATTCTACCTACATCTGCAAACTAGCTATGGCCTTCAGAACAGGCAGCAATAATGTAGTACCTGATTTGGAGAAGCCTTTAAAAATCATACACTTTACCTTGGGTGCCTCAGAACAAACTAAAGTGGCATTTCATCAAAGACCTGTTTGATTTGCATAGTTCTAGGTCTACACAACACAAAGATATTATGCCACTAAAGTTGCAGTCCTCAAGGCAATTTCCATATGTGAACAAATCCAAACTCCTTTGAAAAAAGCAACAGCCAAGAACCTTTGAAGAAAGAGCCATGACTCATATACTAATATTGGAGGTATGCACTGCTAATCTCTCCCCAAAGGGACCTGTGCCTTCTTAATAGGTAAATATACATCTGAGAAATCACCATGGTACTGGCCTTAATTAAACATTAAATCCTAGGACCCAAAACCTGCTGCAGTTCAGTAAGTGGAGTGAGGGCTTAAAGGGTCAGCTGATAAATGGAATTTTGATTTAATTTTATTTCATAGTAAGCTTAGTGGAAACTTCAAATCCACCCTGGAATTTCTGAATATTGAGCCAGAAACATATCCTCAGGGACTCACAGAATCCACACACTGTTTTCCTAAGCCATGAAGAAAGAGCTAACTTTAAAAAGCCAGGGGAAAGCAACTGCATTTTCCCTGCCCTAGTGAAATAATATGTCGAGGGCACCATCACGTCCTTTGAGGCAGGAACCACTGCTGCCAGTCTGTCACCAAAGAACTAGGGGTGCCATATCTGCAAAATTTGCCAAGTTGCATAGTTATGGCCCGTCACTTACAGTGTGGTTGGCTTTCCCAGAGCTGGTCAATAAGGCAATCCCACAGTAGCCCTTTAATTATCTAGTACATTGGTCAGGGTTCTGCAGGGTTCTCTAGAACCAATAGGATCCATATAAAAAACGTATGAGGAACCAGCTCACATGAATCTAAAGGCCAAAAAGTAGCCACGTGCTAGCTGCAAAATGGGCCAGGAAACCCACTGGTGCAGCTCAATTCATGTCCAAAAAACTGAAAACCAAGAGCAGTGATGGTAGAACTCCCAGTTCTGTGAACCTGGAGGGCTGTTGGCGTAAGTCTTCAAGACACGAGAGGACTCAGCTCACAAAGAGAGAGCAAATTCACCCACCCTCCGCCTTTCCCTTCTGCGTCGGTCACCGACAGATTGAATGTGCCCAGAACAGTGACAGCAGACCTTATTTACCAGTCTGCTGATTCAACTCACTTGCAGAAACACCCTCACAGGCACTTAAAAGTATCATTTTACCAGCTATCTGGGAATCCCTCAGCTTAATCAAATCGATACATAAAATTAGGCATTGTCTGGACAAGAAAATATAGGATGTTTGGAATGATGCCACACTGCTAAAATTGTCATTGACAAATAAAGTAAGAAAAGCGAACATCCCTTCCTCATTAGAAAGTGAGAATCTATAATTTTCCACGTTTACTCCACAAACAGGGAAAATCAAGACAGAGAAGAAGGCGGCCTATTGAGGGTCACATAGTCTTCGTGAAGCAGAGCCGACTGTAAACCCCTCCCTCTATAAAGAAAGTAACTAGAGTTCAATAAATTTATGCTGAGGTAGAAGATGAGGCTGTATAAACTTTCGGCCTTGATTATAAGAGGAAGCGTTTCCTGGGAAAGACAAGGAAGACAAAAACAATCAAGAATTGACTGTTGGCCATGAGTGATGCTCGGGATGCAATTTCTTTCCAACTCTGACATCACTTGGGAGCCTACATCCAGCTCAGTGTTGTATTTAGAGTGTCAGTAGGGGCCAGTACCAAGGGAACACGATTGACATATGCCTTTTTCTCTTAGGTTTCCAAGAAAGCAGGTGGTTGCAGCTAATTCCCAAGGTGTCTGAGTTTGTAGTCTTGAGTTCTCTAGATTTGGGAACAGCCCTAATCCCATAGGCTCATCATCTGAGTAGGGAAGTAATTCAGTCCAGGGACATTAGCCATAAACATTTAAGAGTCTTTTACACTGCGAGCCAACTATATATCAGAGACTTGGCCAAGACGCAAGAGAGTTTTTTCATGAACAGCACCCCCCTCGCACACGCACACTCACTCTTGATTCCAAATAAGTTGAACATGTAAAACGTTCTCTAAACCACCTGGGCTCTGGGACTGAATTTTATGACGTACTTTATAAAATGTAAGTCTTAGAGCTAACATACTCTATTAGTAACCAAGGACATATTTAGATCTCATGGAAATGAAATGAGGGATAGAAAGGACTGCTAACGAGAAGGAAGAGTTTACGTGGGGCTCTCATGGATAAAGACAGAAACAAGAATCTTAAGAAGTTCTATGAATCCCCGACTAGAGTAAAAAGAATCTATGGGCATGCTCTGTAGCCATTGGGCTCTACTTCTTTCTTGCTGGTGGGAAAGGGGGAGGGAATCACAACTGCCCTCGAGCCCTAGAGAGATCATGGCTTTCTCTGTGACAAACTGGCCCTTTGTGGGAGCTTGTGGGGAGCCCTAGGAAAACAAAGAGAAGCTCCAAAATGTACATGGCTTCATCTTCAAAGCCTCACTGTTGCTTTGTCTGCGACTCCCCTCCTTCCCAGCCTGTGTCCCACATTCTATTATGCTTGTGTCCATGGGTCATTCACATAGTCAGAAGGCTCATGACCAGGTATGTGTAAGAGATCACATCCAAGAAACCTTTCTCTCCCTCTGAAAGCTTTGAGCAATAGTGGAGAATTTCCTGTTGATTTTGTCAAAAGCCCAACACCAGACAATTTCTGTAGTACCTTGCCCAGAAATCTTTCAGCGAAATTATCTGTGGACTTTTTTGGGTGTGTTCTCACCACTGAGTCACGACACCCAACATCCACCATTTAAAGGAGGAAAAGTTCACTTTAGCTTACCATTTTAGAAGGTCTCAGTCCTTCTGTGGGTGGCTGGTAATGATGGAAGGGCAGGGCAGAGAGCCTGGCTGGAGGAAAGCTGTTCATGCCACGGCAATACAGGAAGCAGGGAGTGGTGAAGGGCACAGCTAGTGCTGGAGTTGCAGCCTTTCAGTTCATGCTCCCGTGGTCCACTCGTTCCAGGTCATGTTCCAGTGATCCACCCCTTCAGACCAGGCCCCACCTTCTGGCAGCACATGAAATCCGTAGGTAATCTGTAATATACAAATGTAGGAGGCTTTTGCGGAACGCCCATATCTGATCCATAACGTAGACATTTTCTCCCATCCTCAAAGTTTCATCCTCAAGAAAAATCTTGAAAGTCCATTTCCCCCTCCCTTCCTCTGCACCCAAGCTGTTATCTAGTTTGCTGTTGGCTCAATTCCATACAACTCATGCCCCCTTAACCCACCCTCTGGCCCTCACAGGAAGCCTGGAGGGAAGCCCTGTGGGAAGCCATGTTTTCTCCTCTGGGAAGTAGCCATCTTTTTATCTGTGCTTGCCTCTCTGTCTGCTGGTAAGCTCCACACAGTCAGGACTGTGTCAAATTACTCTTTCTCTCCCACATCATGGGCTGGACAGCAATTTGTGTAGAACAAAAGCATCATGAGTATTTATTTTGCAGCAAAACGGAGCATGGAGAGATGAGGTAACGGGTTTTCTGCTTGTCTAGTGTGAGACTCCCTCCCTCTTCTCCAAGGTATACCAATTCCTGGTCATATTACTCCTCGATGTCTGCTATAAATAAAAATGACACACACATATATTATGACTGAAAACAGCAGAAACATAATCATCAAGAATTCTAGAGGTTAGAAAATGGGTAATTAGGGTATTGGTAGAGCCATGTTCCAAGGCTCTGGGTGATTCCTTTTTGCCTGGTGGCTTCAGGCACACCTTGACATGTGGCCATATATTTCCAACAGATATCACATTCTGAGGTTCCAGGTAGACAATATACAAATACAGGAGGCTTGTGAATTTAGGGAGAACAGCCCAGACTGCCAGGAAACAAAAGAATATCTCGGAATAGTAAAGGAACAGAAGGAAAGCCCACGAGTGTAGAGCAAAGCAAGAAACAGTGGCAGCAAACAGCCTCCACAGGGTTGGCAGGAAACAGAATCCAGGAACCCATGTGGGGTCAATTCTGAGTGTGACGAGAAGCCATGGGAGTGATCAGGAAAGTGACACAATCTGGTTTACATGTCTCTGTGGTGATTTGCTCACAGAGGAGCCGGCACAGAAGCAAGGAAATCAGCTCACTGTGTGATTACTTCAGGAGCCCAGGAAGAGACAAGGACGGTGTAAACTGACAGTGGTGAGAAGAACGATGGGAGGACATGGTGGGTGTGGGGGGTGTGCTGGATGTCTAGCGGGATACGGGGAATGGTAACGGGAGTCAGTAACAGTGACTCCTGGGTCCGCAGGCTGAGAAGCTGAGTGTATTACAGTGACATTGCCAGGACAAACACAGGCACGAGGTACAAACCAGAAGTTGCGCTTTGGCCATATTGAACTTGAATTTTATTAGCTATGTGAGAGATGTAAACTAGACAGTTAGATATTATGATAAAGAATCCACCTCCTTCTTTCATGTTTGACTTCTGAAAATGTCCAGGCCCCATCTCTCCGGACTCTTTTTGGCCCTACGTCTGATCAAATTAATAGGAAGCCTAGTCATGGGGCTGGAAGACCTGAAGGTCGATTTGCCATCCTATTTCTCTGTGTCCATCCTAGGCCAGCGTCCTTTTGATCTACAGGGATCCTTGCTCCCTATGTCACAGGCTACCTTGAGCTTTCCGTTCCTCTGTGTTGGCCCAAGTCGTAGGTCTGGGGCTCTGTTATGTCATTAGTCCAAAATGAACGGTCCTATCTAACATCTCAGGTCTGACAGGGGTCTGCCCCGACCTTCATGCCATGGATGGGTCTTATTTCATATTACCTCATCTCTAGGGCCAGATCTTGTCCCTGAACTCAGGCACTTAAGAACACCAACTGTTTGTCTAATTCTCATGTACTGATCCTCTACTTTCTACTGGTCAGTACCCTTCCAGTAAAGGTATTTAGCAACCTGTGTACTTGGTTTTGAATATGTCTATCTCTCTAATAGGGCCATTCTCCTAGATGTCTCACTAACCTCAGAAGGAACACACCCAATAGGCAGGAACAAACTGCCAGAAACTCTTCACTGAACAGATACTGAAAGCCCTGGAAATGAGCCCTGATGAAGAAGCTTCAAGAGGTTGGTGGAATAGACTCAAAGTTCATTGTATCTTGACAAAGAAAGAAGAAATCTGTGTTGAAGGGGAGACTAAGCCATTTCTTTAAAAGTAAACATTTTGAAAAGTTTCAAGGATAATAAGAATTCCTTATTGATGACAAGTTTCTCTTTTAAAATAAATTTGATTTCCTTCTGCCTCAAAATAATAAACAGAAGATTTAGATATAATAGTCAAAATTTTTGTTTTGTTTTAGTTTTGTTGCTTATGGCTCTAGAGATTAGGTCCAGGGCCTTCACACTGAGCTATATCTTCAGGACACCCCCACACACTTCTTTTTAAGACAAAGTATCACTAAGTCCCTAAGTTGCCTAAGCTGCAACTGAAATTGTGATCTTCCTGTCTCAGCCTCCCACAGTGTTGGTACCACAAGCCTGTGCTACCATGTTTGGCTTAATAAGCAAGAATTGAATGTGAACCTCTTATGTTAGATCTGGGTGATGACACCAAAGGGCTTAGAAACAATGCTCAAACCATGAATTGTTCAGGATATGAAAATTTTAGATTCCTCCTTCTCTCCCCTATAAAATTAATGGAAAAAATAGAGAATATCAAAATAGCACAGTGTTTCACCCAGATTCCACTGTCTAGAATCCAGCTGGTGAGAGAATCAAGAACAATGTTGCATAATCACTCAAGAGCAGACTTTGGAATAAAGGCCCAGATTTGTGTCCCCATTCTATTATTTTCTAACTGTGTGATATTGAGCATCTCTATGAGCCACTATTATCTTCTCTGTAAAATAATCTGACAATGTCATGTATCTTCATGATGCGTAAAACCCAGGGCTTCCTCTTCTGGCCCCCTAGACCATTGGCTTTTACCTTAGGGTATGTAGACCCAGCCGTAAGCATTTTGGGTCCAAAACTTTTACATTCCAGTGAAAATTCTTATTGAGATCAAGCACAAAATGGTAACTCAAAAGTCTTCATCATTCTTAGACTTATGGGAAGATAGTTTTCTGGGGTAGGAAGAAAACTGAACGATCAAGCAACAAAAGTTTCAAAGATTGTATTGGGTCAAAGTTGAAGTTGCTACAGAACAAGATCTGATCAATATTTAACAAGAAAGAAAAAAACCACAATATAAATACACAAGATGCATCTTCTTCAAACAAGATACTTCCATTGTGTCACAGTGGACTCCCAAGAAAAGACAACAGTAAAAGACAGATCTGGGACATGCTAGGCTTCTTTGACATTCTGTGTTGGCTTTTAGGTAATTAATCTTCCTGAAAAAGACTTTAAAGATCTTCCGCCCACATGGACACCAGGCTGGTTAGAAAAATCTTAGACAAAAGTGAAGACAGAATATGGTTCAAAGCTCCCTGCTCAAGAGATTTGCAGGGGTTAAGGTAGAATGGATATGGGAAGCAGGATTTCAGAACCTGAGCAAAAACAGCATGGTGATTTTGCATTTAATTTTTTTGACAATATCTCTCTACTTTACTGCCAACATATACTTTCACTCTTCCCTTGGATTAAAGGAAAAAGGAGGCTCCCGCTGGTGTTCAGGCGAATAGTGGTGGAAAGGCAATTTGGTCCACTAAAAAGATTATAGATTTTACAGACAGACAGGTTGAAGTTAACACCATAGCAAGATGATTCTAGACAAATTGGTCTTTCTAAGCTTTTTCTTTGTATCTTAGAAACGGGAAGGCTAAATCTTACTGCATGGATTTTCTGTGAAATTTAAAGTGAGTGAGTATACATAAAGCACTTAAACTCTGTCTGATGCATAATTTGTAGCATTTATGTACAGGAAGACACCGTATTCTTTCATGAGCACTCTTCATTATTAACAGTGATAACATTTCCTCTAAGCCCAACTCTTTACCTAACTACTTAGTCCTGATCCCTGGTTTCCCAGGAAATGAAACTGTATCTGAAGGCAAAATGGGCTTTGTAGTTGTCTCTAAAAATAATGATCTGGGCAGCCTTCAGACACTTTCCAACCTTTCTGAGACTTAGTTTTCTCAACTGAAAAACGGTGACATAATATCTGATGAGATGAATGAGGCCATCTACACAGAACACCCATCTTACCAAACGGTGAGCCTCCTAGAAGGCCACATCTGTACGGTTTGCCTCTGTGTCCACACGCAGAAATGACTCACAGAGACTCATTTCAGAAGCTAGAGTACAGATACCTACTGGCAAATTGCTTATCTGCATGTTCACTGCCTGCATACGAATTGCCACCAAGCTGTTTCCAACCCAAGCTGATTTCCCATGCATTCTCTTGGCTGCCCACACTGAATGCGTAGAGGTGCCCACTGGTCTAGTAAACTCACAGGGTAGAGAAGTCTGCCCCTAGCAAGTAGGCAGGCTCTATCTTACCCCTTCCTGTTGGGAGCTGCCCTTAGTGGACCTCCTGACCATACCTCAGGCCTTGAAGAATGAGCAAAACCACAGGAAAGGATGTTTCAGCAGAGGGAACACACAAGCACAGGCACTGAGGCTTCCAGAGTGGTGAGGATACTACGGAAACGGTGCACTGAGAAGCAAGGCTGGAAGGGAGCTGGTACCCAGAGCCTGCTCAGCTTTGGTTCCAGGAGGTTGGGAACCACCAAGGGTTTTGAACAGGGGAAGATGGTGATCTGAAGCTCAAACAAGATGAAACTCACAACATGTACCTGTTTGTTGGTGAGAGAACAAAGAGCTAGAAGCAGGAGTTTCTTTAAAAAAAAAAAAAAAAAAAAAAGCTTACACACAGTATAGCCAACCCTCCTGTACAGGGTTAGTTAAAAAGCACACCTAAAATTATCATATACTTTCCATACATCTTTTCAAGGAAATTCCTTGGATGACTGTGAGTTGGATCAGGATGACACTCCTGGCCGTGATCTCCTGTGTGACTTTGGCAAGCTGCTGCACTTCTCTGGGACTGCTTTTAATGGGCAGCTGGGACCAAAGGATTCCTTTCATCTCTGCATATTCGTGTTTCCTGCAAATTCATGTCCACATTCCCTAGTCTGTGTCAAAGGACAATAAGACCCTTGGAAAGCAAAGAGACAAAACTCTTGGGCTACACCACACTGAGCCATTGCCACCCGTCTTTTCCTGGCCTGGCTCAGCTGTGGAAGAGGGCCTGCTGGTTTCCTCCCATCGCCCAGGCTCGGAGGCTACAGTGCATCTCCAGAGGTGGCGGCCAGCTGTCAGGAGCCCGGAGAGGATCCCGGAGGAAGCACGCTGTGGGAGCAGAAGTAGCTGTGAAGGCCCGGTGGGAGGACCAAGGGCAGAGGGCTGCGCCAGACTTCCGTGTGCTGCTGGCTTCGTCTTTCTTTGTGTTTCATTTTGTTTTGTTTTGTTTTGTTTTGTTTTGTTTTGTTTTGTTACTTGGGAATCAAGCTCATGGGATTAAGCCCAAGGCATTCACACTAAGTTACATTGTCCAGGCTGTTTTTATTTTTAATATATTGAGACAGGGTCTCGCTAAGTTGCTAAATTGCTCAGGCTGGGCTTAACCTTGCGATCCTCCTGCCTCAGCCTCCCAAAATGCGAGGATGATAGGCCTGTGCCTCTGGGTCCAATTTAGCCCGGTGTTTCTAGGTTGTCTCTTATCCTTCCTGGTAGGTTTCCAGAAGTATCTCTTAGAATGTGAATTCTGTGTGGCTGCTTCTTGTATCATGGTCAAAAAGAAACCGAACAGGCTGTTTTTTTTCTTTTTTCTTTCTTTTTTTTTTTTAACAGAGTAAGCTTCCCTTTTTATGTTTCAAACCCAGCACTGAGCACAATATGCCAAGTGAAGCTCTCAAACCCAGGTCTCCTGGGCACAGGCTGACCAGAAATGGCTGTGGGCCAGTCAAGAGACCAGAACTGCCCTTCTTCACTTGTTTCCCAGTTCCTGAGAGGAAAACGCTGAGCTACTCTTGAAGGCCCTGGCAAAACCATTCAAATAACCAAGTAAAGAGCTATGGCTCAGCAGCCAAGGAGAACATAAAATGAAATCATAAAAAACACACAATACAAAAGAAGATAGAAAACAGGGGGAGAGGGAATGAAGAACAGCTGGGACAAACGGAAAGCAAATAGCAAAGCGCGGACTCAAACCTAAGCATTAATGCTCACGTGGAGCACGAAGTCTCACAGGCAGAGCGGCGCAACTGTGAACAAAATTTAGCCAGTTAAACTGAGCAAATATGTTAAAAGTTGATGCCCCCATGACCAAGTGGTGTGAATCTCAAGAACACAAAGACGTTTTAGCATTTTTTAAAAATCAGACCTCCCAAAATAAAAGAATTTTTTACAAATAAAAAGGACAATTGAAATAGATATTTCTCAAGGAGAACGAGTGACCAATAAATACACGAGGAAACATTCAGTCTCTTTGGCCATTAGAGATGTACAAATTTTAAATCACTCCAGTAAGAACGACTATGACCAGAATCAAGAAACCCCAAATGCTGGTGCAGCTTTGTGGGGGAAGGAGCCTTTCTAGATTGTGACGGGACTGTCAAGTGGCACAACCACTACAAAAATCAGTATGGAGACTACTCGGAAAACTGAAAATGGAAATTGCATTCCAGCAACACTTCCTCTGGATGCTTTTCCAAAAGAGCTAAAGATCTTATAATAGTATGCGCATATTCATGTTTATAGCAATATAATTCATAATAGCTAAATCTTAGAGGCAGCCTATATGTCCATCCATGGACAAGCTTATGGAGAACATGTGGTATAAACATACGCAGTACCACTGTGCTATCAAGAAACGTAAGCTTGAGAAATGCAAATCAAAACATCACTGAGCTACCATCTGACTCCAGAAAGAATGGCGTATATCAAGAACACAAACAGCGTTCGGTGCTGGCTAGGCTGTGGGGGGGAAGGAACCTTCCTGAACTGCTGGTGAGAGTGTAAACTGGTAAAACCATTATGGAAAGCAGTATGGCAGTCTCTCAAAAGACTGGAGATAAATATCCCTTTCTACCCAGCAATACCTCTTCTGGGAATTTTCCCAAAAGAGTTAAAAACAGCACATAACAGAGATACATCTATACCCATATTCATAGCAGCACAACTAATAATAGCTAAAATGTGGAAGACACCAAAACACCCATCAACAGACCAATGGATACACAAATTGTGGTATTTATGCACAATAGAATACTCCTCATCTATAAAGTTGGATAAGTTGGAGGCTTTTTTAGGTAGAGGCAACTTCATATCATCATGCTTAATGAAGTGAGTCAGAAGCACAAGATGAAATACCGAGTGGTTTCTCTGATATGAGAAACCCAGATCAAAACTATTTCATAGAACTTAATGTGGGAAATAATGGGAACTGGAGGGAGGGGGAGAATAGGAAAGGGAGAGGGGTAGAATTTGTAGTTTTGCCACGATATGTATGTGCAGAAAATACTCAAATTCAATGTAAACTTTATTTTTTGCACTCATACATATCAATAAAATGGGGTGGGGAAAAGAAAGGTAAGCTTCATTTCATTCATTTGTAGAAAAATGGATGTCACCTGGGGCCGTAACCCTAATTTGGAGTAAACCAGACACGAAGGGCTAAGTTTCGCATGGTTTCACTTGTATAAGAAATGCAAAATACAAGTAACCTAAAGAGCGAAATAAAAGAGAGTAGATATCAAATAACGAGGTTGATTTTTGGAATGAGAAGGGGTGTGGAGATGAAGAGGAGGGAGAGGGTGGGAAGGGGAAAAGGAGGTAAAATCATCAAATCGCAACATGTGTATGAGGCAATTCCCTAAGCTATATGTTATTAATGTGTCTCAGAAACATATACTAATAGAATACAATTTTAAAATTCAATTAAATATCAAAAAATTAACCAGCATAATTCAGCATATGAAAATAAACTAAGATTTACATACTATCTCAATACACCTCAAAAGTTGAAAACACCCAGCATCCTTTCTTTCTTTCTTTTTTTTTTTTTTTTTGAGACAGATTCTCATTCTGTAGTCCAGACTAGTCCTGAACTCACCGTACAGGCCATACTGGACTCAAACCCTGCCTCAGCCTCCAGAATGCCAGGATTATAAGTATGGACCACCACACCCAGCTATTGTGTATTGCTGGGGGATCTAACCTGAGCCTCATTATTTTTAGGCAAGCACTCTAATCACTGAGCTACATCCCCATCCCCCAGCATTTATTTCTGACAATTAAAAAAAAAAAAAACTCAACTGGAAAATGAAACTTCCTCAAACTGATAACATCTTTTAAAAATAGTACATGTAAAATCTTAATCATAAAAGACTAAAGTATGTTTTTTCTTTTAAGATGAGGAATAAGGAAATTACGTTTACTTTTATCTCATCCTTTAACATTATACTGAAAGATTTTTTTTAAAAATATAACTAGCCAGGATGTAGAAGCCACTCAGATTGAAAAAAAAGATGAAATAACAGATTTTATTCACAGGTAACATAATCACCTATGTAGAAAATTTAATGTGTTCTGCAAAAATTCCATAAACTATTAAGTGAATTTAGTATGGTGGAAAGATATATTATCAATATCCAAAGTTAATTGTGCCTCTATATACTAGCAATGAAAAATATTTTTGAACAGAGAGTTCTGAAGATGCGATTTACAATAGCATCCAAAGTGTGAAATGCACAGAGGTGAGCCTGATGGAGAATGTGAAGAACCTGGAATCCAAAAGCTAGAAATACAGTAGAGAACATGGTAAGACCTAAACACAGAGCTGCAGATACACTCTTTAGCATTCGGAAGGTCCAACGTTCTTACGTGTGACCGCTTCCCACTTAGTCTACTTACTCAACATAATTCCGATCAAATTTGAAGCAGGATTTTTTGCAGAAATTGGCAGGCAGTTTCTAAAATTTATGTAAAATTGGAAAGGACCCAGAACATTCAAAGTAACTTTGTTTTAGAAAAAAATGTAGATTCAGCACTAACTGACCTCAATATAAAGCTGTTGTTATGGTTTGAATCTGGAACGACCCCCAAAAGCTTCGTATTTTGGATGTTGTCAGTATCTATGGAACCATGTGCTGTTAAGAGGTGAGACCTGGTCAGAAAAGCTGATCACTGGGATTTGACCTGGAAGTAATGGAATCCTGGGGCTTGACCCAGAAGGGGAGGGTCACTGGGACATAAGGAGAGAAACTAGCTCTGCTCTTCCTTGCTCACTTGGCTTCCTGTGTCTGCTGTGCCATGGAGTTTTCCTCCTTCTAGGTCTCTGCCATGTGCTTCCACCATTGTCAGTGCCCAGGAATGGACTGAGATCTTCTGAAACCTTGAGCTAAAATAAATCTTTCTTCCTTTAAGTTGTGGATGTTGGGTATTGTGTCTTAGCAACAAAACAGTAACTGGGATAGATGTAGTACTCAAGGTAGAGTGATTTTAGTAATTAGACAAATGTAATGAAAATGAATAGAGCCCAGAAATGCACTCACACACGTACACAGACAGCTGCTTTCTGATGAAGAAGCAATGGCAATTAAATAGAGAAAAGACAGTCTTTAAAAAATTAATGATTACTTTGGGGATCTTATCTATCCCCCAAAAGTCTCATGATTCCAAGGTGGGCCTTCTGGAAGGTGATACGCTCATCAGTGCATTGATCCCCTGATAACTTCAGAGCTGAAAGTGCCGTTGGGAGATGGGGCCTGGTCCAGAGGGGGCAGGGCCACGTCAGGAAGGAGGTGTTCCTGTGCCATTCTCTTTGGGCTCTCTGGCCACCAACAGGTGAGCAACTCACAGCTTCCCTCCTCCATAAGGCTTCCACCATGGGGTTTCAGCCTTGAAGCCCTTGGACATGAGCCGAAATCCCTGAACCTTGAGCTCAATGGAATCTCTTCTCCTTTAAGTTGCAGGTGCCAAGTATTGTGCCCCAGCAACAGAAGCAATGAACTTTCATTCATACCTTATGCCAGGTTCCAACAAAACAGGTCAAGGGGCTGGAGGAATGGCTCAGCAGTTAAAGTGCTTGCTTTTACCTAAACTGTAAAACTTTTAGAGAATAAGGTAAGAAAAAATTCTGGTATTTCTCAGACATGATACCATAATAATGACCTATAAAAGAGCAAATTAATAATTGATTTTAGAAACCACTGTTACAAGAATAGAAATGCAACTCATAGTCCAAGAGAAATTGTGCACAAGGCACAAATTTGACAAACAGCTCATATTTGGAATATATAAAAATTCTCAGAGCTCAACAATAAAAATACAAAAAGTCTAATTTTTAAAATGAATGAAATATTTTAACGTATATTTCACAAAATAAAACATATGTGTGACAAACAAGCACATAAAATATGCCCCACATCACAGTCATTAGATCCTCTAAATACAAGCTCCTTCTGCAGCTACTAAATCTTGACTAGGATGGCCAAGATTAAAAGGCTGATAATATTGATTGTTAGCACAAAAGTGAAAAGGTAGACTCTTGTGCAGTCATGGTGAGAATGCAAAATGGCATAACCACTTTGAAAAAGAGTTCGATGATTTCTTAAAATGTTAAACATACAGCTATCATGCAGTCCAGCCATTCCACGCCACGAGATTTACCAGAAATAAGACATGGTCCATTGAATGACTTGGGAAAAAAATGTTCCAAGAAGCTTTATTTGTAATAGGTCAAAAATGGAAAAAAAATCTAACTGTCCATTGACAGGGCCAATGGATAAACAAATCGTAGTATAACCATATAATCAAATGCTACTTAGTAATAAAGAATAAAAACATACAACATGGAACATTTCCAAATCCAAGGCACTGGGTAACATAAGCCAGCCTTTGCAATGGGCCACCTTCATCTGCAGGTCCAACATCTGCAAATTTCACTAGCCCTGGATCCAGATTACTCTGGCCCAAAAAAGAAAAGAAATTGCCTGTGTCCTGAGCCCATAAAGATTACTTTCCTTGTCATTGTTCCTCTGATCATACATTAAAACAATTGTTTGCTTATCATCTATGCTGTATTACATAATCTAGAAATGATTTACGTATACAGGAGGATTACGTAGGTCCTGCGCAAATACTAAACTGTTGTATATACAAACTTGAGCATCTGTAAATGTTGGTATTTGAAGCGAGTCCTGGAATTCATCTCCATGGACAGCAAAGATGACTACATCTAGCACATGCTTGCCTTTATGTAAAGTTCCTCAAAAGTAAATGAATTTATAATGACAAGAGGTAGATCCGCATTGGCCTAGGAAGGGCGGGGACACAGGCAAAGAGAGCTGGGAGGCAGGGACGAGCAATCCTCGAGGCTGAGGAGCACGGCCACTATCCTAACAGTGGCAATGGTTTTACGGACGTGTCTAGATGACAAAACTTACAAAATCAGACTCTTCAAACACGTGTGATTTAGTGCTTCGGTTATATTTGAATTTTCTTTTAAAAAATGAAGTTTCCAGTGGCTTCATATGAATAAACACTGTGCGGAAAGTGCAATTGCTTTCTACCCTTTCATGTGCCCACAGGCCCTGAGCTCTCTGGCCTGGGCTTTTCTTCCTTGTCACATTTTCTCCTCTTCCTCTGGCCCTAACCACAATGGCTTCCTTTGTCCTCCCTCCAAGCCCTCTCCCACTCCACAACCTTTCACTCGATGTCTCTCTCCCCTAGCACATTCCTTTCTTTGGTCCAACTCATCACCGTCGAAAGCCACACACATAGGCACCGCAGCCCCGATCTTCCCTGAACCCAGGGTCCGCGTCCTTCATCCCAGTTGGCACCATCCGAGCGAAGTTTTCTTACTTGTTTGCTGCCTCTCGGTCTTCCCTGAGATGCAAATACTTTAAGGGCCAGGATCGTCTCTATCCAGCTCATTGCTTTATCCTGAGGCCCTCCCATTCTCCCTGGCATGTGGTAGAAGCTTAGCAAACATTTTTGAATGGATGACTACATGAAGTATACTATTAAAGTCTTGAAAGTAAATCCCAAAGTGTTCACTTGTCATTAATTACTACATTCTTTACATGAAAGGGTGCTTGGCCAGAGGGCATTTATCTTCCTATGTTCACACCCTTCATCCATTCATCTTTCTGACTTTCAGGAATGCTCCACTTCTCAGTTAACAAGCCAAGGTAAGCTTCTTTGACACAAATAAACTCCAGGCTGCTTTCTGCCTCCAATGATGCCTCCCGTGGTGTTGTAATTTATCATAAACTCAAGCTTACAATAATGCAGGAGATGCTCTTTGTTCAAAAATGCAAAGCATCTAAGGACAAAAGCAAATATTCTCATGTGGCCATAGTGTCGAGGTGAGGGGAATAAATAAAATCATCTTTTAGATTCACCTACAACGAGCCAGACAAACCATTGTGTACAGCAAATGTTAGAAATTTTTCTCTTTTTCTAAAGGTGAAAGTGAGTAAGCTAATGAATGACCTCTCTGAACCTTGGAATCATACAATTGACAAGTAGTAGAACAAAGGCTGTGAACTAAAGCCATCTGACATCAAAGGGAATCTTGGAGAAGCATTTGCACCCGGAAATCACCGCCATCACTTCTACTCATGTTGTGATGGCTAAGCCAATCCCATGTCTTGCCTCACCTGAGGGAGGTAGAAGAGCAGCCAGCCTGTGCTCCTAGGATCGGGAAAAGAGGAATGCTAGAGAGCAGCTGACATCGTCATCATGGGTCTGAAGCATCACATGAAGAGAATACCATTCACCAGTGCACAGCCTCGGAAGGCTTTTAAGCATCACCAAGAATTAAGTCTACTTCATTAGGGCCCAACGAGAGGAATCTGAGACCTCATAAGGCCTGAGTTTGACTGAGGAACCCCTAGAAATGTTAGTAGTACCCACACATCTGAGGACTCAGGCCTGTGTGTCCTGTCATATTGACAATAAAGGCTCTTGAGACCCATTCACCTTGATGCAAATGAAGATTATTAGCATGTGTCTCTCTGCTTAGCTTTGCAGATGGAAACATCCCAATCGCATCTTCACCTCCAGTCAGTTAGCTGCCCCACACCCTCAGCCTTGCCCAGACACCTACCAAACAGCAGAAAGGCCTACCAGCTGACACTGCAACACCTCCTCTCCTCTTGATTCCTCCTTTCCTAGAAAGTGGCTCTGGCTAGTGCTGAGCAGTTCACACCAGATGGGATTCACTTACACATAACCAGAGCCATAGAATGCCCCACCTCTCTGTTCACAGTCACAGAAAGCATCCTCTGAAGCCCTGCGGTTCATACCAGCCTGATGGAACAAGTCTGTGTGCATGCTTTTAGTAAAAGAGACTTTCCTGATAAAGAAACTATTTTTTTTAAATAAATGCACACTTAGAACCTTTTCACTATATAGGCCATTCCCTACTCATCCTCAGGATCCTGAATTAAAGCCAAGATGTTCATATGGGTCTTTGAAAGTTACAGCTTGGATCTGTCCATTCTCAATTTAATTTAGGAAAGAAACATGTTCTGACTACAACCATATGCTAGTTACAGTCGTTTCTTTCTCTGTCAAATTGGAACGTTCATCTTGAAGCTCAGGAAGATGTTGTGCTGTAGCTTGGGCTCCCTGGGAAGAGGGTTCCGACATGGGAACTGGCATTCAGGACACTTCCTAGAGCAGTGTCTTGTGATCTATACCTGTTCGGGGAAGGTAAGGATGTGGGATAGTTCAGAGGGAAAACTCAAGTTGCAGCAAAGGCCTTAACTGACGCCAGAGGAGCTGGGAAACTGGAGAGGCCAGTCAGAATTTCCCATGTTGCAGCAAAGATGTAGACTTTCTGCATTGAGCAGTCGTCATGTGCAGGCTCCTCAAAGATGAACACAGCCCAAGTGGAGCAACTCTCTCCAGCTGACAACAGCTTCCTGCCTCTAAAGACAAAGGCCACTCACTCCTGAAGGAGAATCCACATGGTGTGTTACTGCACCCACTACATATTTAACATCTATGACCAAAGTTTATGTTAGGCAGCATGATGTCATGGGGGTAACACAGTGGGCCAGATGAACACTAGACCAAGACCAGCCTGCACACACTTGGTGAGTAACAAGAGCTAAACAACTCAGGTAATCACAGGAGCTCTGTAGCAAATACAGATCAAGCCTCTAGTCACATTCTGGGCACACAGTCCTGCCCTCAACCCCATAGCCCATGCTCCATGCCCACTTTGTAGGCCACACTAGCCAGTAAGTGGAAGTTGAGGGTAGACTTGTCTCATCTGCACATTAGATTCCGATATCAGCTAACAAAAAGCCCACTGCTATGGACTGTCCCTAGCCTCTAAATCAGAGAAACTCATGCATGGACACCATCACAGAGAATAAGAGCTACTCTGGTCCCTTCTAGTTTAGTTTTCTCATAACCTTGCTCCCAGTCCCACATGAGATGACTTGGAGATTAATTATATCCTACTCACTTCTGGGAGGAGTTGGAAGACATCCCGGGCTGAGGTATCTGTTCTCTTGTTTCTGGTTCCTTATCACCTGCCTCCTAGCACCTGGAGTCCTGACAGTTTCCAGTAATATCCGATGCAAGCTGGGAGGTACCTGGTCTTACACATTGAATTGGGTCCCTCCTAATATGTCACTGAGTTCTAACTCCTAGTGTCTCAGAATGTGAACTTATTTGGAAGTAGGGTTTTTAATTTTTCAGAGATAGTCAAGTTAATGTTAGATCATTTGAGTGGGTTTACTCCAATATGACCAGTGCATTTATGAATAAAAGAGAGTGGACTACTTAGATACTTAAATCAAGAATGCCAAAAGTACATTAAGGCTGAGATTGGGCTGCTATGTCTAGAAGCCAGGAAACATCAAGAAGGCTTGGAAACCACTCAGAGCTAAAGCAGAATCATTAAACAGATTCTCCCTCCCAGCCTTCAGGAAGAACTAACTCTGCCAGAACCTTTATCTTAAACTGCTGATCTCCAGAAACATGAGACAATAAATTTCTGTTGGTTTAAACCATTCAGCTTCTAATATTTTATTACAGCAGACCTAGGAAATGACACACCTGGTAATCTTTTCTATTCCTGGCCTGCCTCCCTGGTGCTACTCTAGATGGGGCTAACATCGGTCTTCTGGGAACAAGTGGTTAGGATATTATGCCAAGGTCACAGGCCAGAAAGAGGAAGAGATGATGACATCACATTGGAAAGTCATCTGCAAATCAAAACTTCGGTGAGATATCACTAGCCTACCCACTAGGATAGCCATTCCAGGAACAATTAAAAGACCACAAAGTAACTAGTGATGTAGAAAAGTTGAAACCCTGTGTATTGTGGTTGTGATACAGCCGCATTGGCAAACAATATAGAAGTTCTTCAGAAAACTAAAAATATTATTTCCTTATTATCCAGCAACTCCATGTCCTAACTGCTCAAAGAATTGAAAGCAGTATCTCAAAGATCTGCCCACTCATATTGTAGCACTATGTACAAAGGCTACCAGTGGAGATAGCCTCAATGCCTATCTATAGATGAGGATAAGGCATGTGAAATATCCATTAGATACGTATAATGGACCATTATTCAGTCTTAAAAATGACGGAAATCTTATCACTTGCTAAAACATGAGTGAACCTTGAAGACATAATGCAAAACAAAATTAGCTGGCCACAAAATGACAAGTACTGTACAGTTGCTTGCATATGAGGTGTCTAGACAGGCAGAAAGAAAGAAAGAAAGAAAGAAAGAAAGAAAGAAAGAAAGAAAACAGAAACACAAAGTAGAATTATGGTTGCCAGGGGATGAGGAGAAGGTAACGTTGTTCAATAGAGTTTTAGTTTTGCTAAAACTGTTCCATAATCTATAAATGCAGTTAACATCACTGATCTGTACACCTAAAATTTGTTAGAAAGAAAAACTCTATTAAATGATTTTTTTAAATCCCAATTAGAGAGGAGGAGGAGGAGGAGGAGGAGGAGGAGGAGGAAGAGAAGAGAAAGAAAGAGGAGAAGGAGTGAACAGAGGAGAAAGGACAAGAGAGAGCCACTGCAGCTGGGTGACCTGGCCCCAGCCCAGCTCGTTGATTGCCACAGTTCGCCACCTCCCAGTGCCCAGGGCACCACACCAGTCCTCGGAAGAAAGTCAAGAACACAGCAGTCAGTCAACAGAGGCAACGCCCACCTGCTGAAGTCAGTAGGTGGGCCTTGCCCAGCATCTCTGGGGGACTCAAAGTACACGTTATCTTGTTGTCAGATCAACAGCCCCGCAAAACAGTCCTCATGCCCCACCTTGTGAATGGGGAGCTGGACCTCAGAGAGGTGGCAGAGCTGTTCCAAGTCCTTCAGCTGCTGGAGCACAGGGGGGACCTCCTTCCACCACCACAGTTGTTGTTTGACTACTACTTCACTTGGCCTCCAAGAACATTTGGAATCTTTCAAAGCAGGGACTGGAACTGCAGCTGCCACATGCACTCGTATGGGTAACCTCTGTTTTTTTCTGTTCTCTCTCTTTTTTTAATGGAAAGGAAAACTGATCACTTAGTGAAAAATATTTTCCTTAGAGATCATTTAAGGTACCTGGCAAATTGAAATTGCCAAATATCGCAAAAGAGAAAAAAGTAAGATGTGGGACCCGAAGGAGAAGAAAAACATTCAACAAATCCTCAAAGGCTGGGGGAAATGCGTGGGCCTACCCCACCACCGCCCAGCCATTCACGCTGCCTTTTGAGCTGGTGAGCCCTTGGGAGGTTCAATCAGGGTGGCCTTGGCCACTTCTTGCCAATCTCAAGACCCTCTAGGACTCTGCTGACAGAAACAACCGACCGCCCTACCTCCCAAGGCTTGGTGTGTTCAAGTTACTACTCCACTTGCCAAAACCTGATTTCCTGTTTCTAAGAAAAAAGCTTTAAAATACCCCAGGAAAAAAAAAAAAAGGCTCCTTAAGGCAGCTTAAACATCAAAGGGCTCTTAGAAAGTACGGTTTTGTTTCGGTAAGTGATCATGGATCAGAAAAAAATTTCCATTAAATTTCCTTTTATAAGTGCCGAGGATTTTTACTGGACATGGGCAAAAGATTTGTGGACAACCCTTATTGATTCTGGGAGGCTGCAGGAAGCATTCATCTGGTCCAATCTGCTCAGAGCAGAGAAAGGGAGCCCGAGCCCAGAGAAAGAAAGCACAGGCCCTACGGCCTCGCGGGCAGGCAGACCCCAGAGGCTGACTGCGCCTGCGCTCCTGGGTCCTGGTGGGTGGCTGCTTTCTCTTAGAGCTGGAAGACACGTCTTTTCACAGTAACTTAATGTCTGAGACATTTCAGAAAGAAGACTGTGTTCTCATCCTTTTCAAAAGGCACGATGTTTAAAAATAGTAACAACAACGGGCCTGCCCAGAGCACCCGCTACTCACGGGCGTTGTCTGTCCACTTTGTTAACACCATGGTGATGCTATGAGCGATTTACTGTGGGCTGCGCTTGCTCCGTTTAACAGAAGAAAACAGTTGAGAAGGGATCCGGTACTGGTTGAAACTTTTGGGTTTTGGTTGCTGTTACTGTGGCTGTGTATCCCTTTTTCATCTGGAGTGGAGAGAATGTTCCAGGCTCCTTCTAATACCCGGATTCAACTAACTCTGAGAGCAATCCTGAGACGGTCACACAGTCTCCATTCAACGGATTGGAAAATCGGCCTTTTGCGTGAGTGTGGCACAAGGGACGGAGCGCAGGGCCTCCGCACCGAGCAGATCTCTCATCCATTTTCATCATTGATTTTGAGACAGGGGCTGGGCCATGTTGTCAAGGTTGGGCTTGAGCTTAGGATCCTCCTGCCTCATCCTCCCAGAGATCTGGTATTACAGGACTGAGCCACTAGGCCCAGCTGAAAATCAGAACTTAATCAATTTGCCCAAGTGCCGGCCACCACCAGTGGTAGAGCGAGCATGCGAAGCCCCGCCTCACGGAGCCATTGTGAGTGCCGAAGCAGATCGGGGAAGTGAGCGCCTTCTGTAAAAGCTGTAAAGAATTTAGCAGATCTGAGGGATTATCATGCTGAAATGGAAGTTGTCTTAGTTTCGTAAATTTACGCTCTGCCTTGTTACATCGAGATCTGAGAGCCAGGCAAGAACATGGGGCCCAGGTCTCTCAGCTGAAAAACATTTTCCAAATAAAAGATTTGATTGAGCACACACTTGTTTTCCTTGGGTGGGTCCCAACCACCCAAATGTTTAATTGGGTGAGAAAGTTTTGATCCTGGTGGCTATTGTTGGAGGCAAATGAGAATCATGAACCCTGTCTCTGACGCTATCCACCCTGCAGAAGCAGGAGGCGCTGGGGACCTGCTCGCCGCCGCACCTGCAGAGGGCAGCACTGGCGGGCCACACGCTGTCTCGGGCTTTGCCTTGGGCACGCGCTTGGCCAGGGCTGTCTTGGGAGCATCATCTGCAGCCTGTACCTGCTTTAGGCTGGAGGAACACCGAGGGCAGGAGCCCCGAGTCTGTCCCTTCAGGGCTGTGGACTTCTGCCAATAGGACTCGGGAGCATTCCTCCCCCCTTGCTGGCCAGAGGCTCTCCCTCTTTTTCCCACAACCTGCGCCGATGCTCTTGCTGAATTGTGTTCCCCCATAATTCATCTGTTTCAGCCCAAGCCCCCGGTTCCTCAGAAAGTGGATGTGTTCAGCAGTAGTCTTTAAAGACATGATTAAGGTAGGATGGGGTCACTAGATAGCTTCTAGTCCAATATGCCTGCTGCCTTTATAAGAAGAGGGAGTTAGCAATGGACACAGCTGGAAGACCACATGAACGCAGGGGGAGAAATGGCTACACCCAGCCAACGAGGAGGGAAACAACCCTGCCCATGCGGGACCTTGGGGTTCTAGCCTCTGGGATTGTGGGAAGGGGGACAAGCGCTGATGTTTGAGCTTCTGTTCTGTTTGGCTTTGTTATAGCAACCATAGCAAACCAGTACAATCAGTAAGTAGCCTGTCTGAACAAGAGTTATTTCTGTGTTTATTGAAAAAATGAATAATAAATAAAGCTATATAATCAGTCAGTGAGTCCTTAATGACTTTGGAAGTCTTGGGCAGATGAGTACTTTTCCCGCTTTGTTTTGTGTTGAGCGCTAGAAGCTCTGGGCCAAAGCCACCACAGGACCTCTTTGTGGAGTATATATTAGAGCAAGCAGGCCAGAGAAGGCTACAAACACATTGTGCAAACTAATCCCCCCGAGTTGTGCATTGGGCAAAGGCTCATATTTCACTCTTCACACCTCTCTCAAACTCAACATCCCACAGAAGAAACCAAACGTCAGGTTCTTTTTAATTTAAATTATAACGAATAAACTTCATAATGGCTTACAAACTCACCTGCTAAAATGCAGTATTTCTTCTTGTCCACCTAGCCAGACCCCATCTTTTCCTTCCTTCCAGCCCTGCATCTTTCGTGAAATCTGTCCAAACTGCTCAGCTCGTGGTGATCTTTGTCTTCGGTCCGATATCACTCGTGGCTGGTCACATTTACTCTAGTTATTAAGAGGCGCCATAAGGTAACAGAAAATCTTTGGTTAGGCAGACTCAAGAGCCAGGGTCATGGATCTGGGGTTTAATCACTCCATTTCTCTGGGTCTAAGTTTTCTCTTCTCTAAAACAAAGGCAACAACACCGGTCTGCACGCTTTTCTTCATTTGTAGGACAGAAACCACCTCACCACTTAACACCCAAGCTGCAGCTAGAGGCTGCACTTCCTACCTGTATGTGTAACTAAGTACAGTCAGGTGACAAAGTCCTACCCAGGGGATACAGCAGGAGGAAATATATGCCACTTCCTGATCACTCCTTAAAGACAGGCTCAGCCATCCGCCGTGGGCCTGCTGTCTCTTTATTTACATTGGTTCAAAAATGGGAAAAATTGGAGCAGTCACACAAAGTCACACATGCAGGTGACAGGCTGACCTGCCATCCTGGGTTTCTGGATGTTCTAAGTGAGAATTCCTGCCTGTGCACAACCTCTGACTCTTACCTAAATCAGGAATAGACTTAAGCCACAGGACACCTGGATCCCTTAATCCTACAGCTTTGTCAGCACCCAAGTCACAGGCAGACTTACTTTGGCCACCACGGTGACACACACAGAGCTGCTGGACACAGTAGAACTGATGAGTCAGTAGCTATCACTACTTTCAGGAGAAGTCGACAGGATGTGCTAACTCAGTCACGGTGGTGCAAAAGCGAAGGAAACATTACATAGACACTAAGTCTTCAAACTTGGATATCTGGGAGAATGGAGGGGCTCCTGACAGAAATGGGGAAGGAGGTGAGGAAGGCAACGTGGGAGAGAAAGCAAAGGCAGCCCTTAACCGGGTTGGGCTTCGCAGCTGGCAGCGCTCACAGATGGAGGTACCAACAGGCGATGTGACACATGAGCTGAAGCTCACGCCTAGAACAGAGAGCCTATGGGTGGGAGCAGGGAGCCTGGGCCAGGGCTTGTTGGGATTTCTAGGGGCCAGCGCTGCAGGCGCAGATACTGGGAGGATGAGCAGGACACAGATCTGGCTGGGGCCAAGGGTTCTCAGAACAGAAGAGGGAGAAAGGCTTGGAAGGCAGGCTGGGCCACACGGGCAGCACTGTCCATGTGGCGAAGTTCAGGCCTGGCTCAGCAGGCTCTGGGGGTCAGGGAGGTTCTAAATGAAGAGGACCACTAAGGCTCTGCCAACTGAGCTGGGCAGCCCTGGCGGGAACAGAGGGACTATTTCACTGTCGTTTTAATGAGCTCATAGAAGATTTAGGAAACAGCTTCCTTAGGTACTCTGCCTCCACATAGTGCAGTATAGGACAAGAGAAGTTTTCCATGCAAAAGAGTAGATGAAATAAAAGTCTTTGCCTGCGGGTGTGTTTATGGGCTGGGTTGGACAAAGTGTAATTAAGGCTGTATATCTGGAGGAGATTCTTAAAGAAATGGTGAAGATTTGCCTGACCTGGCTGTGACCCTCAGGTAAAGATTTAGCCCGAGTGATCCAATAGCGTGGAAAGGATCATCTGGAAGGGGGAACAGAGGAGGCAACTCTCACTCGTCCTTCTGGTCCCATAGTCAACACAGGTATGTCTTCTAAGAGTCTGTTTGGTGCCTTCATGGGCAGGGACTGCCACTTCTACTGACTCAAGGTTGAGACGATCAGCAAACACAAGCTACTGGGTGCTGGGTGATAAGGTCAAAGTAAAGGACTCAGCTGTCCTGACTCTGAAAAGTTCCCACCCAGGTGACTATGGAGTCCAGACACAGGGCAACGGGAGGCCAGAAGAGACATGCTGGGGGAAAGGACCTGCAGAGATGGGAGAGGACGTGGTATATGTGAGGAATGGACGAGAAGTCAAGGCCAGGAAGAGTACGAGGAAGTGCAAAGGGCCTCCGGTGCAAAGGAAGCCTCCCATCAGGGCCACAGAATCACCGGACAGCCGCCTTGCCTCCTTCCCTGCTGTGCCACCGTTGTCCTAGCCCTGGTAGCAGGAGCTGAGTGTGAGGGGGAGGGTGGTAGTGGGCCCAGAGGGACTGCTCACTTGATCCATTCCCAAGAAATATGATATAAAGGCCACAAGAAAACCTACCTGCACCGAGAAGTTTCTGTCCTTAGCCCGTACATCCCTTAACGTTCATGTTTCGCCCACAGCTTAGTCAAATATATGAGACCCACTGTGTGTGTGTGTGTGTGTGTGTGTGTGTGTGTGTGTGGGTGGGTGGGTGTGGGTGTGTGTGTGTGGTATTGGGAGTTGAAATCAGAGTCTCCCGCTGGCCTACATTCCTCCCTTTTTCAAACAAAGTCTCCCTAAATTGCCCAGCTTGCCCCTGAACGGATGACCTTCCTGCCGCAGTATCTTGAGTAACTAGGACTACAGAGATGGACCACCATCCCAGCTGAGTACTGCTTCCTAATGTACTGCAGGATCCTCACTAAAAAGAGGGACGCAAGCTGTCTCCCAGCATGATTGGCGGTGCCACCACAGGTAACCCCCTTCCCCACTATGGGCCAGGGTTCCATTTACTGTCTGGTGAAAAGATTGGATCTTTTGAATCCAGAGTCCTCTCATCACCACGTAGGTTCAAAAGTCTATGGTTCTGTGAACCCCACACCTAAACCCTAACAGAACCATGGGAGTTGCATGAAAGAAGATCTCTAAATGCCCTGAGACAACAAGCCTTTCCTCCTCTGAGCATTTCTAAGACACTTGGAACTAGTTTTTGAGCCCCAGATGCCTCAAAACTTGGGATCAACCTCTCTTCGTGAGGAGGAGCTGATGAAGGTACGTGATGACCTTTGTGTCACTGACAGGCTCTAAACCCACCATCCTGGTGAGAGTCCCCTCTCTCAGGTCTCCATTGAGCAGAGCAGAACCACAGTTAGCACAATAAGAGAGGCTGCTTCCAGAACTGGTTAATGTTCTGTTTCCAACAAAGATGTTCACCTGAGGCCAAGTTTTCCAGTCATGATCCTGACCCAACACCGGCATAAGCAGCCCTCACCCCTTTCCGTGTGCATTTTCATAAGCTACCTTGGCTCCTCCTTTTCCAGTGCTTGCCCAGCCATTTGGAGCTTTTGAAGAGTTCCCATTTGCTCATCCAACTGGTTTGCAACCAAGGCAAAAGCTATCATCGTTTCTTTCTACTTTACACGTGAGAAAACTGAGGGTTTTAGAGAGAAGAGCTTGGAACAATCTCCCAAGTCGACATTAGACCCAGAAGGCTGACAGTGAAAATTGGTGCTGAGAAAACTCAGGTGACTGGAGGTTAAGAAGAAATGCCCCTGCCCGGCACACCCACAAATCAGATCTCACTGTCGTCACAAAACCCCTCTTCCCGCCTGTGTCCTCCCTCCATCCCTTCACCCTCCTCAGCCTCTGTGGTACTTAAACTCCTTGACATTTTCCCCCCACCACCCCTCAAACACAGTCAGTGCACATGAGCTC
This sequence comes from Ctenodactylus gundi, assembly GCA_004027205.1. NCBI lineage: Eukaryota > Metazoa > Chordata > Mammalia > Rodentia > Ctenodactylidae > Ctenodactylus > Ctenodactylus gundi. The sequence continues at coordinate 26,437 of PVKB01002664.1, read as the reverse complement.
AAGAAGATGGCGCCCTAGAAGGAGCCCTATGGTCTGGGCTATGCCACTAGCCTGGCACCAGGACAGATTTGGGCTCCCCTGCAGCACCCTGCTGTACCCTGCTCTATGGAAAACCTTTGCACAGCCTTGGAGAGGCCTCCACCTTTGGGTGGAGAGATGAGGGCACTTAGATCCAGGATACCAGCTACTCTAAGTTTCCACTCTTGACTCACTGTGCCCTGCCTAAAAAGGCTAACAGGCCCAGGACAACCCATCGGTCCCAATGCCAGGATGCCAGGATCCGAAGATGTCTTTACCAGTTCAAGAGGAGCTGAAGAATGGAAATCTTGGCGCCATCTACAGGGAACGCCCCTGAGGGATGCGCGTTCCCAGAAATACCCCGAGAGCACACAGGGGAGGAGATGGTGGACGCTCAGGTCCCGTAAAGCCCAGGTCTACCTATGCAGAGCTAAGCCAGAAAGGGGGCAGGCGGCACCAAGGGAAAGGCGGGCCAAGGGCGAGGGCAAGCCCGCTGAAGAAGTTACCCTGATGAGTCATTTGTTTTTGCTTTGGGCTTTAGCACCCAAAGGTCTGCCTTACAGAGCAACAGAAAGACTAAAGAATTGAGTCCTCTGGTAGCTACTCTAGGAAGGTCTAAGCAGAAAAGAGTGGGGGGGAGAGGAAGAGTTGACCGCAAGATGAGCTGGGAAGTTGAGAACAGATCCCAATTTGATCTAGAAAAATATCCTCCCTTCCTTGAACTTCAAAACATACAGCTATTTGCCATCCTTAGCTTTGAAGTCTCTTCTACAGCCTTTCAAGGGACACTATTATTTTCATTTTGAGAGACGAGGAAACTGAGGCCCAAGGGAGCAAAATGACGTACCACAGGTACGCAACTCTGAGTGTGGCAGTGATGCTGTCCCACGTCTGTCTCCCATAGCACACCATTTGCCTCAAGACAATCCTAATAAACAGCAATCGAGCACACCCTGGACTTAGAGAGGCTTCATTGAAAGTAAGTTCAAAGGGCAGCAGGTGCCTAGCGCTAATGGTTCCACCACAGCCTGTTACTCGAGTCGCCTCTTATAGGCCCTGTGTCTGTCCAAACTGCGCAAACAGTATGTCATAGGTGCTGATGAATCACGGAGGAGGGAATGAGTCTTTCTTTGACGTGAAGTTTTATTGGCAAAGTGGATGAATGTCTATGGGATAATGATCCACTTTGTTCAAGGCTTAAGTCTGAATTTGAAGAAAAGCAGTTGACTTGGCTGCAAAATATGTCTTGGGGCACCTCCCTAAATAACAGAACAACCAGAGAAAGAACTCACTGTTCCATCCTGAAAAGAGAATTAAAACCATGAAAAAGATTGTATGTTTTTCATCTCCAAGAAAATCAGGAGGAAAATATGATTTGACAACATTGCGACATCTGAGAGAACAGGCATCAGGGTATCCTTTTGCTAAGGTAGAGCCAATTGCTAATTGAAATCTATAGAGCAAGAAACTTCAATGCTTGTGGCTAGGGGAAGCTCACTCACACACCTCACATCTTCTATCAGGTGCCAGGAAAAGCACTAGCAGCTAAGGGTGGAAGGACAGCGAGTGACAAGGTTTTGCCAGGTCCCCTACCAGATGGAAGCCCCTTCCATCCTTGCTGTAATCTTGCAGGGAAATGATCCCACTCCACAGAGAAGACCAAGGTTAAAAGAATTTCTAGAATTAGCTGGTTCCCCCCTGATTAGTAAGTGTCAGAAGGAGAATTGGAACCCAGGACTACCAAAGTGCAGAGCCTGTGTTTTTTCCCATATACCGTAACTGGAGTCTACTAGCAAGAAATACTTCCCTGTAGTGGTTTGGACCTGGAGTGTCCCCCTAAAGCCTCAGGTTCCTATGGATACTGTGTAGGGCTGGGAGATGGGGCCAGGCTGGAAGGGAGCCGGTGGTTGGGGCTTGACCTGGAGGGGTGTGTGCTGGTCCCAACCTTCCTCCCAGTCTCTCTCTGTACCACCGTGTTGTGAGGATCTCTGCCGCTGGAGCTCTGGCTCTGCGCCGTCCCAGCTCCAGCCCTGCCAAATGCTTCCATCATTTTCCAGCCACCAGCCTATAAATGGACTGTGACTTTCTGAAACTGTAAGCTAAAATAAACCTTTCCTTCCCTGATTTCTGCATGTCAGGTATTGAGTCACAGAGACAAAAAAGTAACTAAGATATTTCCCAGAAGAAAGCACCCCACAAAGAGGCTTCCTCTACTTGGAAGGACAGATGTGCTGAACGGAACAGAGAAAATCATCCCTATTGCACCGATGAGCGAGCTGAGGCTACATGATTAGAGTGACATATGCATGTTGTAAATGCTTCGTGTAATTCTTCCTATGTTTTGCAGAGGATGAAGCCCAGAGACGATCAAGATACACACATGCATTTGCATATATTAAAACTGAACTGCTAATTTATGCACTTTCTGTGCCGAGTCTCTCTCCCCCCATGCTATCCTTGGTAAACTACTCACCAGTGGTTTGTTTAAAAGTGGTCAGCTAGAAAGTGCTGCATTTAGAATTTGAATCTAGAACTTTCTGACTTTAAAATTTATCAAACTTTTCCTTGACAAGTGAGTGTCCACTTGCTTCTCCCTTGATGTTTGTGTTAGCTTTCCATCACTATGGCAAAGTATACCTCAAGGAAGGAAGGTCGGTTCTGGCTCCGGGGTGCAAAGGCTTTCGTATGTGTTTCTCTAGCTCCACCATTTCACCATGGTCAAGAAGCAAAGAGTGCCAGAAGGAAGGAACCAGAAGGGAGACATAGCCCCCAAGGGGGTGCCCCATAACCCATGCTCTTCATCTAAGCTCCGCCCTCTATGGTCTCCATCACCTTCCAATGATGCCATAAAATTGTGACTCCACCCATGGATTAATCCACTGCTGAAATAGTGCCCTTCTCATCCAATTACTTTTCTAAAACAACCCTCAGAACATTGCCTCACTGGGGACATACAAGCCTTTGAAGAACACTCTAGACCCCAACAAGAATGGTATCATGAAATAGGTATTTTCTAAGAGCATCTCAAAGGAGATTTCATCAGTTGCTAGTCAGGGTAGAAACTTTTCTATCTACATAGAAAACCTTCAGCTATGATGTTTATAATTTACTTGCGGGATTCTACCAATGTAGGGAGAGTACATCAGAATAAATTCAGCCTGGCATGTGGGAGAAAAAGTATTTCTAATTAAATTCCTCAAAAAAATGGACAGCCACTTCTCTGTGCCAAGCAATTTATAGGCTGTTTGTAATTAAAATAGTCATTGACCTCTTAAAGTACAAGAAAAGAAAATCCACACTGGACAAAACCATGCAAGACACAGGAACACATTGCCAATTCCTGAAAAGAAATTTCTTACTGGGCAAAGGTGTTGAACATCAACCATGCGCTCAGTAAAGGTCAATAGAGTACATGAGTGAGTAAATACAGCACCACCAGGGACACTGCTGTTGAGGGCAAAGAGACCCAGCACTAAAAGCCGTATTCGTTAGGCAGACCTTGGAGAGGAGCTGTAGTCCATAACTTTCCAGGTGGTGCAGGCAGAAACTTTGACATAGGCAAAGGCTTGAGCTCAGAAATCAATCGCTAGGATCACAGTGGGAAAGGTTACAAAGGTAGGGGTCACAAAAATCTTACTTAACACAATGGACACTAGCAGCTAAGAACATAATTAGAACTATTTAGGAAACCTAATCTGAATTCATCATCAAATATCTATTGAGCATTTCACCATGCATTGGCTCTTCTCTTGTCTGACTGCCAGAGACTGGCATGCTTGTGTTCTAGTGGCAAATAGACATTCTGCTCTTACTTCCTGCTGTGGTTTGGATCTGGACTGTTCCCCAAAAGCCTCAACTACTTGGACCTGGTAGGATGGATACCTATGGAACTGTATGCTGTCAGGAATTGAGGCCTGGCTGGAAGAAGTGGATGCTTAGGGTTTGACCTGGAGCTATTGGGTCAACTTGTTGAGATTGGGGAGTACCCATGGGAGAGCTTTAAGGTGTGGGTTACCGACGTAGGGGCCAGAACGTAAGGAAGGACATCTGTCCTAAATCTAGGCAACCCAGCTGGCAGCTTGTGGCAGCTTGAAGTGACTAAAGCAAGGAAGAGACGCCGTTACAGCTTTTCCTAAGAGAGCTCTAGCCTTTGCCTTATTCTCCAGTTATGAACTTCTGTCTCTTTACTTGGCTTTCTGTCTGCCATGCTGTGAAGAACTTTTCTCCTACTAGACCTCAGGCACGTGTTTTCATACCATTTCTGGCCATCCATAAATGAATTGTGTGAGACCTTCTGAAACTGTGAGTTGTGGATGTCAACTATTCTGTCCCAGGAACAAATAAGTAAGACAGAAATCGCTACCAGAAAGTTGGGACCATTGCTATGACGTTCCTTGGAAGTGTGGTTTAGAAGCCTTTCCAACTGTCTAAAGGAGGAGTTTAGAGAGATTTGAAAATTCCAGGCAGAGAAGCCATAGAATGCTGTGAGCCAAGCTTAATGATCTGGCCAGAGCTCAGAAGACCTAAATGTTGATAAATGTGTGGATTACAGAAGCCAGGCTCAAGAAATTTCAGATGGGAAGGAGGATATTATTGGCAAATAGTTTAAAAACATGCATGCTATACTCTGGAAGAAAGCGTGTTTATATCTTGTCCTTGTCCAGAGATTCTGCCTAAAACTGAGATAAAAAGTAGTGGACTACCTAACTCGGGGGAGGAAATCTCAAAGCAGCACAGTGTTCAAGCTGCCATACGGGACCTGCTTGCAGCTTTTAGCCAGCGCTATGCTGAAAAGCAAGAAAAATGGCAAGAAAAAAAGATCTAAAACGCTTGCAGTTTTGCAAGACTGAAAAGGCCTGCAGAAACTATGTGGCTCCTAAGGAGGTTCAGAAGAGTACGTTGTTGTTAAAGTGATCAGCATTAAAAAGAAGCTAAGTATTTGGAATCAGGGCTATAAAAAAGATGTCTTGAGGGCATCTCAGGAATCAGCAAGATCCCACCTTTTACCAATTGAAGTCAAAGGCAAAAGACTTGGACTTGGAAGAGTATGCCAGAGCATTCTGTGGGGCCAAAGAGAGTTCAGCCATCTAAGAGCTCAGAGGCCTCAGCAGTGATTGTCCAAGGGAGCCAGACTGATGTTCAGGACAGTGGTACTGGTTTTACAGGCATGCAGAATGCCAGAGTGGTGGGGCTGTGGAGGCTCCCACTTATATTTCAGAGCAAGGCCTTATAGGCCAGACCACGTGCCCCTGGAAGGACATGCATAAAGTTATGAAAGTGAAGCTGTAAGTGCAGGAGGCCCCCAAAATGTGAAGATACCAGAAACATGGATCATCAGAAAGATGAGGAAGGCTAGAGATTGTGAGCAGAACTAGCTCAGAGGAGAAGCCGTGGAGCTTACAGCCAGAGGGCAGAGCTGCCCAAGACCTTCCGAGCTCACATGTTGCCACAGTTTACCCCAAGAGCTAGACATGGAGCTACAGGATGTAACCTTTGCCCTGCTGGGTTTAGAACTGATTTTGAACTGATTGCTTTCTATCCTCCTGGTACTTTCTTTTTGAATGGGAATGTTGACCCTGTGCTCTCATATGTTAGAAATGTGTAACTTCTCTTTGATTTTCACGGGAACTCACAACTAAGAATTTGCCTTGAGACTCATTGGATACTTTTGACTTGGACTTTTTAGCAGTTCTGGGACTGTTGAGGCTATGGCGACTCTTAGAGACAAACTAAATGCATTTTGCTTAAGAAAGTGGACATGAGTCTTATAAGGGCCAACAACGAGACACTATGGTTTGGATCTGAAATATCTCACCCAAAAGCCTTGTGTATTTGGATGTATTGATATACTCATGGAACTGTGTGTTGTTGGGAATTGAGGCTGGGCTAGAAAGAGTGGGTGCTTGGGATTTGACCCGGAGCTAGTGTGTCAACTGGTTGAGACTGGGGGGTATGCAGAGCAGAGCTTTCAGGGGTATATGATTGATCTCTGTCTGAGCCATCAAATGACAGAAGGGCACCCATCCTGGAAGTGGGAAGCACAAGTGCAACTTGAACTAAGAAAAGAAAGAAAGAAAAGGCATTGCTCCAGCTTCTTCCTGGGACCACCCTGCCCTTCCCCCTTTACGTCTCCTCTCCTTGGCTTTCTGTCTGCCACATTATGAAGAGCTCCTCTCTGCCTGGACCCCACCACGTGCTTCTGCCATGGCTGCACCCTGCCTCCCTTGGACTGCACTGCGTGAGACCTTTTGAAACTGTGAGCTAAAAGCTTTTCCTCCCTTAAACTGTGGATGTCCATTACTCTGTCTTAGCAATGAATAAGTAACAAAGACACTGCCATTTATTCTCTGGGTGACTGTGGTAGTTGTGACTGTTCACCATATTTTGTCAATTTGAATAGATTAAGAAATGCCTAGCAAAATAGTGAAGTGTGGTCCTGAGTGTGTCTGTGGGTAACTGACATGTAGGCTCACAAACTGGGGGAAGAAGAGCCACCTTGAGTATAGGTGGACCCAACCAACAGGCCTATAGCCCAGACAAAATAAAAGGGGGAAAAAGAGGAAAGAGCTTCTGTCTTTACCACCGCCTGGACATTGGATTTTCACACTACCTGGACGTTGACCTCTGCTGAAGACGCTTCTCCAAAGCTGGCTATTCTGCAGTGAGCTTCCAGGGCTCCCACCTCAGACACGTGCTGCCTTCCTGATCCCCCTGTTCTGCGGCCTTCATCATCTCATCTAAGCAGTTGCTGGATCTTCTGGGTCTCCCACATGTAGCCAGCCCTTTCGGACTCTCCACCTCCGACCCTATATGCCAACCTAATAAATCCTCTTACTATCAATGCCGTTTTTCAAAAGAACCCTCATACTACAAGCAAGCTCCAACTCCGAGATGGCCACAAGATCCCCGGCTCCTTGTTTTCACTCCTTTGCACAGATCCCTGCAGTCTATGTGGCCAATATGCTACGGCTTGTCCCCACCCCTCTCGTACCCCCGTCATTTGCTCGGGAGGCAGGCAGCATAAGCAGCCTTACACTGAGGCCCGCACAAAAGGAGCCAATTCCTTCTCACCAAGGGCCCCAACCCAAGTGAGTTGACCTTAGAAGAGGGCAACCCTGAGCCAGAAGAGAGAGGCCCCGAGCCAGAGCCACCAGGTAAGTCCTTCCTGGCTCTCTTGTCTCATAATTTGATGAACCACACTGATACGTTATGTCATCCAAAGTCCAGAACTTACAGGGCAAACATGCTTCTTCTTTTAAGCCATCCTTCCTTGGAACATGTTACAGGGCAGTGGATGAGCAGGGCAGTGATCTTCCAAGCAGCACTGGCTTCAGGACCAAATGAAACCATGGATCCCCAGGACGTGGAATTAGGAGAGCTGGAGGCCACTCTGGGGCCAAATGAGGCAAAGGCCTCCCAGCATGGGGTGTGCTCCCCTGGCAGGCACTGACCAGCACCTTCTTCCCTCCCACAGAGCCAAGGGTCTCACTGTCCTCCCAGAATCTTCCTTGCAGAAGTGGTGGACTACTGTCTTCCCAGGGAGAAACCACGGCACGCAGAGCTCTACTTAGCAAGCCGGGCCACGGGGTAGAAGAGGCGCCCTTGGCCCTGTTCAGGTCAGAGCAAAGGAAGGACAACGAGCAATGGTGAGGTCGTGATGAGGAGGCTGGAAGCCGACTGCCAGAGGGACCAGAAGGCCCTGGAAGGAAGCCTGCTCCTCCGCAAGGGCAGCCAAGCCCCCGAGCCCAGGACGCTTCCCATGAGTCTCTAATGGAACATCTGGCTGACATTTTATTCTTTTAAAAGAAAAACTCAGGAGTACACCCAGACCATCTGCGCTCACCAAAGAGGCCATGTTTGCACCCTTCCGATATCTGGGAAAGACGCCTGAAGAAGAAACAGAGTTTGCCTCCTGCTACCCCTTTGCTGCCTGCAGGCCAAGCTGGGCTCCTACCCCTCCACTCGGGAGCTAGTGAATTCACTGGATGCTCTGAAGCAGAGAGGCACCGTCTCCAAAGGAGTTCCCACAGTCCTGGGGAGTCCTGGGATGGTAGGCTCCATCTGAGCTGGTTGTACTGAATGAAAATGGGGTCCCTGCGACTACACAGACACCCCATGCTTCATCTATCCTTAGAAATAAACCATCCACATAAGAAGTCCAGTATAAGTCAGGCTGGCACGGGCCTATAATCTCAGCACTCCAGGAGGCTGAGGCAGGAGAATCACAAATTCAAGCCCAACCCGCTGGATAACAGCAACCTAGTGACACCCTGTCTCTAATTTTTTTTAAATAGAAGAAAAAATTTGGTGGAATGTAGCTTAGTGTTCAATCCTTTGGGTTCAATTCCCAGTCCAAAAAGAAAAAGAAAAAAGCCAAACCCAAACCTATAACCAGAAAATATATTAATAATATTTTTTGCAACTCAGCTGCCAAGTTATTACCTTGTTTCCAAATTACTTTCGCTTTTAATGCCACAAGTATAAACAAATGTGTAGCGAGGGCATCTGCTAAATAAAACAGCCTCAGGACTTATTTGTTATTAAAAAAATAAAGCTTTTTTCTACCTGGAATCATAATGTTGCTGATAATAATCACAATTGACAATTATGTACTTGGTTGTATTTCAAGCAATTTGTAAAATTATCCCTCACAGCACCTGTTTCCAGCAGTAGCACAGAGGCCACCGTCCCCTCTGCTCAGAAGCAGATGGACAAGCGGGGGCAGGACGGGAGTGGGGACGGCCCTGGGTGCAGACCCCGGGGTGAGGGTCCTGGGCTCTGTCTACCTCGGTCTCTTCATCTGTACAACAGGGACAAGCGTGAGGCCTGTTCAGTGAGGCCGTTGTATTCTAAGTCTTCCTCACAGAGGTCTAAACATACTTGCACATTGCTGCTGCTTGGCTCCGGCGTGACCCCAGGGCCATCTGATGGAGGCTTGACTGCCAGTCTGTGGCCCTACTTTAAGAGGTAAGTCCTCTTGAGAGGAAGTTAAGAGACTGAGGATGTGCTCTTGAGACAGATGGCCGTTCTTGCATCACCCCTTTTTTCCCTTCCTGACTGCCATGAAGTGAGTGTCTTCCTCTGCCACGTGCCATTGATGGGCTGCCTCACCTACCGGAGCAAGCCCCCAACATGGATGGAAACCGTCAGGTCCGTGTGCCTCAGTCAATACACCTTTCCTCATTCTAAGTTGACTGTCTCAAGCATTTTATTACAGTAATGAAAAACCGGCTGACACACACAATCAGAAAGAATATTTGTTACGTGTTGCTCTTGCTGCTGTTGCCATTTCTGTGTGCCTGGAAGGCCGCGAGGATTCCAAGCAGTGCTGGGAGCAAGGTCCAGCACGCCGTGCCTGTGCCACACGAGGTGTGATCTGGGAATGCAGTGGGTGTTTAGATTTTTTTAAATTGTCTTATGGTAAAAGGCCCATTGCCACTAATTCTCCTCAAAATCCTCCTCGCTTGGGACACGTCCACCCCACCTTTCAAGTCACTTCTGACGCAGGTCCAGAGTCCTCTTCTACCAGGACTTCAGTGCCCTTAGCTGTGCCGAGGAGGCTGCCTCAATGTCCTGCACCAACTCAAAATGTTTACCATTTATGGTCATTTTAACTTCAGGGAACAGCCAGAGATTCTACGGCGCCAGGTCTGATGAGTGAGTTGGGTGACACAAAGTAATGCCTGCACTAGCTGGCCTTTCCATTGGAGGGTCCTCGCAGAGCGCTCCCTGCGGCCATGATCACAACTCCTAAAGGCAGGCGAGAGGACTTCCAGAGCTGCTCCCAGGAGCGGCAGGGCCAGGGGATAGGTGTGCTTGAAGTCAAGGGGAGTGTTTTAAGGGGGATTAATGGCAATGTGTCTTTTAACTACACTAAGTGTGTGTGTGTGTGTGTGTGTGTGTGTGTGCGCGCACATGCACACGCACATGTGCAAAATACCAAGGATTGCACACAGGGCCTTCACCCCGAGCTATCTCCCCAGCCCTTGCTCTTTCTTCATTGTGAGACAAAGTCCTGCTTATTCACTAAATTGCCCAGGTGGAGCTCAAGGTTGTGGTCCTCCTGCTCAGACTCCCAGAGTGTAGCACCACCCCTGACATAATTTATAAAAATCAAACATTCACTGTATATTTTGCTTACACCACATGTGTGCTCCTTTTGAGGCAGCAGATCTGGGACTGTGCAGCATGAGCTTCTGACCCCTTAACAGCTGCCTTCCCTGTGCATCCCGGTGGCTGGGCATGGGAGCAGTGCACACGCACCTCCTGGCTTTGAGAATGAGTGGTCTAGAACTACGTTGCGGAGAGGAAGGCAGGCAGAGAGGAGAGAGGAAGGAAGGGGGAAGCAAGGATGGAGAAAAGGAAAAGAAGGGAAGGAGGGTGGGAGGAGAAAAAGAGGAAGAGAGAGAGAAACACAGAAAGCATGGTACTCTGTCCTGATGCCTGGCTACAGCCATGTGCATGAACAGCTACACTTCTCCCATGTGAGTCTTGGCGCGAGGATCGTGAGTCAGGAATCTGTCCGTGTCCCCATCTGGTGAAGGATAAGCCGACTCCTCGTCCTCATCGAGGCTCTCTGTCCCCTCCGCCCACACCTCGCTACTCCTCTCCCCGAGCTCAGGTGCTCTTCCCAGGCTCCATGCTCCTGTCCACACTGCGGCCTCTGTGTGAGACACCTGCCCTTTCCTCACCTGGAGAAATTCCACCCACTCCTCCAGGTTGGCCTGACCCATTCCTTTGAGAATGTGAGCAGTGTTCCCTCCAGCCCCTTAGCACCCAACACAGGCCTGGCACAGAGGCACAGTGTGTGTCGGCTGCACACCTCTGGGAATGAAGAAGCAGATGGAGTTCTCTCCTGACAAGAGCAGGGGTGGGATCAGAGCAGGCTCCAGCCTGGAGAAGGTGCTTGGGGACAGCTCGTAGCATCTGTTCCCTCTGTCCGGCTCATTTCCTGTCCACCGGACTGTGCCAGGTGATGGAAAAATGGCTGTCACCCCAGCAATAACAAACCATGTGGCCATTGTTACGCTTCTTCTTTTAAATGACTATTTAAGAAGGGAGGGATCCTCCAGTGAGAGTCACCACGTCTCAAGACAGGTCATCTTAGAGGTACGGGAAAGCACTCACACATGGCCTGTCTTCAGTTCACAGTTCTCTCTCACCAGGTCCCAGAAATGCTGCCACCACGGTGGGGAGGAAGAAGGCCCCTGCTGATACAGCAAGAGGCACGGGACACGCCTTGGCTCTGATGGCAACGCGGCTGATGCACCCAGGCGGGAGGGGACATCAGCTCCCACTCCTTACTGACCTGGCTCCCAGTCCCAGCTTCTCGTTCACCAAATGTGCTAGCCCTCAGCTCGCAGTCTGTCTGCTTCCAATTTGATAAAGTGTGGGCTAATACAGTCAACCGCAGAGGGCAGGGATGGGAGTTGCGGAGGCCGTAAGCTCCATGCAGACAGGTGACACCAGAAGGAGTGTCCCTCACCTGCCCTCCGTGAGTAAGTGTGGAAAGCACAAGTGGAGCATGTTAGCCCAGGATGCACGGGGAGCCACCTGACGCCAACTTCCCCTCCCCAGATGGGAGGAGATTGGTCCCCTAGTGTTTTGGGCATTTGCCCTGAAACGCTTGACATGGCTAGGAGGATGGAAGGGAGAACCCAACAGATGTGGAGACAGAAACGCTGCACTGGGATGTACAATTGGTATGTCAAGTAAAACAAATAAAATGAAAATGACTTAAGCACTCCTCCCAGTTCTGGAGTGATCGCAACAGGAGCAAAACACAAAATAGAACAAAGAACGCAGACCAAGAAAAGGCTGCAGGAGGCCACCATGGTGGGGGTGAGGAGAGCCACGGACTCGGCTGAGAAGGAGAGAGGTGGGGATGGAAGGAGGCTTCCTGGAGGAAGCTGAGCGCCGGGCGTCAGGAGAGGCGGTGTTCAGAACAATCAAGGGTGCGCTTCGACTTTATTATGTGGAGGGACCTAGGAATGCCCATCTTCCCTTACACATGAAAAACCAAAGATTATATTTAGTGGCAGCTGAACTTGGACTTAAAACCTCTAAGAGGCATTTTCTGGAGCTCCTTCTTGAACTGTAAACCCGCTTTCCAACCTTGAGACCACACCAACAGCCAGGCAGTGCCGTGGAACAAGAAGCCAGGGACAACACTCAGCCAAGTGAGTCAGAAGGAGAAGGTTAAACATCGAATGGTGTCTCCAATATGAGAAACCAAGATCACAATTATGTCACAGAACTAATAATGGGAAATGGAGAGGGTGGGAGGAGAGGTAGAGTTAAAAAGGGAGAGGGGGAGGCTTTCTAATCTTGCCATGATAGGTATATGCACGATCAATGTAAACATTATGTATTGCATCTACATGTATCAATAAAATGGGGGGGGGGGGTGCAGTCCTGACATTTGAGAGGGGAGAGGGAGCCTGGCACCCTCCCTGCAGGCTGGCCCAGCTTCCCTCCGACTGCTGCCACCAGGACTGAGCCAGCAGCCAGCCTCGTAGGAGTGGCTTTTAACAGAGTGATCCCCCAGGATTCGCAAGCTTATTTCTGTTTCAGAATCCGACAGTTAATGGAGAGCTCATCCACGTTGCTGGAAGACAAGGACGGGGCAGTAGGAAGGCAGCATTACTTCTGACCCTCTAAAGTCCCCCTCCACAACCCCCAGCTATGGGGGGGCGGGGGGGTGTTGCAAATTGTCTCGCCATTTTCTGGTTCACACCTTTTTTCTTTGTGTTCTCTACCGGGAATGGGAATTTCCTTTCAGTTGTTTGGCGGGTACTCACACCTCCTTCCAGGTCCAACCCAGATCACCTCCTTCGGGATGGCTTTCCTGGCTGCTCTGAGTCCGCTGTGACCTCTGCGCTAAGGACAGGTACTAGAGCGGCCAGGCATAGCCCTGCCCTACTGCACTGTCACCATCCATTTCCTTCTCTGAGACCCTCAGACATCACTGTGTACCTTAAGGATGAGGATCTGCCTTCGTTTTCTTTTTCAGATCAGCCCAGTGGCTGTGGCTTGAAGGATGAAAGCGGAAGGGAAGAGGAAGGAGGAACATTTTCCAATAACGCAACGCACTACCCTAGATGACCGTGAGGTCCCGTCACGTCATGGGCAAACATCTTGCGCGTCTTGTGGACAAGAAACCAAATTGGAGGGGAGCTATCTGCTAAGCAAAACTTAAACTTTGAAAGGTCAGAGTCAGGACCCACGTAGCAGCTGGGCACCCCCTGTCCTACCTCTCTGCCCCTCTATCTCCCTCTCCCTCTCTCTCCCGTTCTCCTCCCCTTCACACACAAGGTCACAGGCGTCTGCATGAGCCTGTGTGTCCCCACAACAAAAAGCACCCCCCCCCCTTGCTTGAATTCTCAACATGCACTGCCCTGGTGTGACCCTACTGAGTCTCCATCAGCATCCCATTTGCCCCTACAGGTCCAGACTCACAAGGTGGAAAGAGGCTTGAGTGAAAGCCAGAGTCTGAGCTTATGCCTGGAATTTATTAAGGATCAAGGTTGAGAACCTTGAGGAAAATTGTCTACTCTTTAAGGCCAAAACAGGAGTTTCTGGAATGTCTGTACTTGGCCGCTTTGGAACGTGTATGTTGGGGCCCAGTCCACTCTGCCCCCTGTGTCTGCAAAGACTAGCCAGTGCCTGCCGCGTGGCGGGGCTCACACTAGGAGATGAATGGGTGAGAATGGAGTGTACTGCTCCAAATTTCAAGTTGCCGTGTTTAGCAGTGCCAAGCGGGGGAACTGTGGAACTGCCACAGACCTTCAAGGCCCGAGCCCCGCAGGCCATCCCCGCTGCTGACATGCACAGAGCTCTTTCCTCATAAGACCACCCAGGTGAGTGGTCTGTGCCCATTAGCACTGTGCTCCCTGGTGCAGAATGTCAATAGTTTTCCTCTTCTGGGTCCCAGCCTCGCTCTGATACACGCTGGATGCTAAGTGTCGGTTCACTCCATGCAGTGCTCAACAGAGTAGGGGGCTGAAGCTCAGAGAAGTGGATTCTTCAGGTCCCACAGCTCGCTGGGGACAGAGCCAGTGTTTCGCCTAGGCGTTGTACTTCCTGCTGTATGACACCGACCAAAGGACCATTTCAAAGTGCGAAGCCATGAGGGAGACTACGAGACAGTGACCTGAACACACGTCCCATTGGCCACCTCATCCGTTGAAGGACAGACCAAGGTTCTGCTCTATGCTGGCAGGGCTCTATCTGGATGGATGGGCTGACTACAGGTACTCCTGTGTTACTGGCCAGTTAGGACCATACACTCCAAATTGTTCACTTACTGCTGACCAAAGTAAAGGAGGCCATTTATTATGGTAGAAGAAGGAGGAGGGGAAGGATGGCAATGAGAAGACGGGATTTATTCAAAGCTAGCTCTCAGGAGACGGAGGGGCCCATTTGTTTCAGACAACTAACTCCCTGTGCACAGGTAAGCAAGGGCCTTTTATAGCAAAGAACAGAGTGGGGGCACAGGTAGATAATGAACACCCCTAACCTTGCCTTATCCCTCCCAGCCATCTTCAGGTAGATGCTTCCCTTTCTTTTGCAGACAAAAGTATGCCCTGAACTCCAGAAACAACATTTGCATATTCTGTCACTGGGCCAGGAGAAGGGGGAGAGTTGGTTATGTGCTCAGCAGGAAGAAATCTGTCACTTGTGCCAAAAAGAAAAAAGAATCTAACTTCTAAAGTTCAAATGTGCTATGTCAATTACACTTAATGCATCTCAGCTTAGAATGCATCCGCCTCCAGGTGCAAGGAACATAAGCTCCCATAACAGCTGTAGGTTAATCATGTCCCCAGTAAGGTGCATTGTACTCCTCATCCCAAGAACCTACCAGTGACCTTATTTGGAATGGAGCCTTTGTGGATGTAACCAAGCCAAGATTTGGTTCTGTTGGATTAGGATGAAGCTAAACTTAATGGCTGGTATCATTATGAGAAGTCACATGATGACTAGCTGTGTCTGTTGAAGGGATTACGTCAACTTGATGGAATTAGGACCCACACCTCTGTTAGGATTAGGATTTGTCAACCACCCTAGACTGGGGCTCAAGAACTTGTCGGGATTAGAGTGTGAGTCATTTGTGGGCTGGCCAATGAGAACAGAACACCCACCCAGATGTGGGAGGGCCAACGGGAACTCCAAAGGTATAAAAGGGAGGAAGAGGGACAATTGCCTAGCTCTTCCTCTGGGAAAGCTCTCGCCTTTGTGATTGTCTACGGACACCACAGATCGTCAGCACAGATCTGCTCCAGTCTCGACCTGTGCCTGTCTGTCTGTTGCTGCTCTTCAGTCGCCGATCTTCAGTCGCCTATCTTCACCTGAGATCTACAGCAGACTCTCACCTCACCGGCTGTTTTACAGTCCCGGACGGGAGATCTACTGCTTGGCTGAGCAGCCATCTTGGACCACCTCTATCATTGGACTTGTAAGCCTTCCTAATAGACCCTTTTGTGCTAAGATCTGTAAATTCTGTCTTTTGAAAGGAACCCAAACTAATACACTAGTAAACCCACTCTTGACTGGGTGGAATGATGCAAGAAAAAAAAAAAAAAAGGCCAAGCTATGCTAAGGTTTGCTGGGAGCACCAACACCTTTGAAGGGCTGGGAAGGACTTTTTCCTAGAGCTGTCAGAAGGAAGGTAGCCCTGTTGACACCTTGATTTTAGACAGTGTCCTAATTACTTTTTACTGCTGTGACAGAACATCCGAGGGTGGTAGAAGCACATGGCAGAGGCTAGAGAGCTTCTCACAGCATCACGGACAGAAGCCAAGTGAGGTGGAGCTAGGCCCATCTGAAGACTCAGGCAAGGCTAGAGCTTTTATGAGAAGAAGCTGTAACAACGTTTCCCTTTTCTTCCTTTAACTAGTTCAGGCTGCTAGTTGTCCCCATACACACCGAAGGTGGGTGCCCCTGCCTCACTTCCTGGACAACAAGCCAACGATGCACACCAGAATGCTCTGCCCTGGGTGCCCCTGGAGTCTCAACAAATTGACACAATCCCTCCAGATCAAGTCCTGAGCATCTGTTCCTTCCAGCCAGGCTTTACCTCCCAATAACACACAGTTCCGCAGTTATCCCACTACATCCAAATGCATGAGGCTTCTGGGGCACACTCCAGATCCAAACCACCAGAGACAGCTCGCATCTAGATGTGTGAGAGAATAAATGTATGTTGTCGCCCAATCTGTGGCATTTTGTTGTATTAACCACTAAAACAACACAATAGCAAAAGGCCAAAATTAGAAGTGTTTCTCTGTAATGCAAGCAAGAAAGGGACCTGGGAGAGAAAGACAGAGACATAGCTCATAGCTAGACTTGAAGACCCAAAGGCCCCTGCTCCATGGAGTTTGGGAAGACTTATATCTTTAGCAGCACAATCCCATAATATTAGCACAGAACCCTGTGTGCATGATTTATATTGACACAGCTGGGGAGTAGTGTTCCCTTCATGGAACTGTCATGAGGAATATAAACTTTAAAAGTCAGAATTTCTCCTTTAGCAATAAGCAACGTCTCTAGGAATCTAACCTGCTGAGAAACACTCCCGCATCCTCAGCCCAGCAACAAACCATGGCTGTGGGAGGCTGGAGGCGAATTTCCTTCCTCAACAAGAGGGAAAGCTGGAACTGAAGATGGCTCGGAAAGGCAAAGAGAATTTGAAGAAAGGAACATTTTCTCTCTGTGTTCTGTTCCTTGCTATGAAAGAGGAGAAGGTGATTTGAGGCAAATAGGCCCCCCTTCTCCTTGGAGCTGGCTTTGAGTAAGTCCTTTCTCCATGTTTACCATAATAAATGGCCTCCTTTGACACAGCCAACAACAAACAGGCAAGTCTAAGGATAGGGTATTAAACAGCCAGCAGCACTCAGCACGTGACAACCATCCAATTTTCCCATCATTTGGAAAAAATCAACCCAATTAATCAGTGAACAGGCCTCGGCCCTGATTCAGGCACACAAGGACACAGGATATCGTAGGTGACAATTTAGGTTGAGAGACATTACATTGAGTCAGGGACACACACAATGCTTGCCCAAAATCCCTGTGGCTTGCAGAGGTAAAACAGGAAGCCAGAGGGAGAGGTCAAGCTAAGGAGGAATGAACTGTAGGGTTGCTTAAAATATAATCAAGGTGACAAAGGTACAAGAGGCCTTATGAAAGAAGGAAGCACCTGCACAACCCAGAGCCTGCCCCACAGAGGACTCGGGGATCCTTCCCTGTGACAAAAAGGAAGGGAGTAGGCAAGGTGTGTTGATTACCTACTCAGAACACAAGGAGTTCTTGCCGTACTTATTCAAGTATACGAGTAACACAATTTGTTTTTCTAGAAAGCGCCTTATTTTCTATTCTAAATATATATTCTGCCGAAGGGCAGTAACCCTAATGTAATCTATTTTTTTTAGGGTTTCTCAATGGCTGCATTTCAGTTCCCAGGATTGCCACGGCACTCTCTCAGAAGTCACCTCTGTATGTCACATTTGTCCTCAGCAGCATCACTCTTTGCAGTGTGGCTCACATAGCTTATTCAGAACCCACCTAGGGCTGCCCAACCTGAGGTCTACTGCTCTTAGTAGATGAGTCCATTTGACTCAGTCAGGAAGACATTTCCTGGAATTCACTCTCCTACAATTTCAGGTTGGAATCGGTCAAAAGCTTTTATGCAGGACTTAGAGGTTAAAGTGGCGGCCACTGCTCTTGAAGGAGGGCTGCTTTGATGAGAGAGGGATAGCTGCAACTGTGCTGCAGACTCCAGCGGGGCCCACTTCTGCCCCTTGTCCACCTGCCTACATCCCCGAAGGTCTGTTCAAGAGTTTTTTCCCTGTTTAGGTGCCCTGTTTAAATTTATTCCTTTAGCTTCTCTCACAGTCATATAAGGTCTTATTTCTGTCAAAAGAAGAATTGTACACAACCATAGTCAGCAGAGCTTCAGCAAAGAGGTTCCTCATGAACCAGGCAGCAGTATACATTGAAAATGGCTCAGAATGCTCCACCCACCACATAAGCAGTCTGTATTCTTTCTGAGAAAAGGAAGCGACAAGCAGGAATAACTTGATTGGATGTAGCCAGCATTTGTCTGACTGTGGACATGTTTTGGCAGCTCCTAGTCTCTGACTGACTGGAGGTGAGGTGGCTATGGTTGGTTATTTGGCCACTGGTTGCAAAAGTATACCTTCAGGTTAATGCTCGTGCTATGAAACCATCAGGTCAGAATTAAAATATGTGCAGAGGCATCTTTTGTTCACCTTTCTGCAGTGAATTTCCTCTTCTGTAGGCGTCACAATGCTTCTGCTTCCTGGAGCCAGCCCTGAGGGATGCAGTGAGGAGAGATTTGCCCTTCCGTAGCCTTTCCGTTGCATAGCTACTAACTGTCCCCAGTGTCCACCGGATCCCAGTTTCTGTTCACCATAATCCCACACATACATGTTTGATCTGGTCTCACGGTCATGCCACTGGCAATTCCATTTCTTTCTTGAGACTAAAGACAAGCATCTGACAATGGTCTAGACATTGGGGTGACAGAGGCGCAACACATGAAACATCCGGTCATGCCCTGCAGTGAACGCAGCTCCTGCCCTGTGCCTCTTTCCCTCTGGGCCACTGAAGTGCACATGCGGGAGGCGAGAGCTGACTGATGCTGGAAGAGCCAACCAACAGCCTCGACACAGTAGAGGAGCAAGAGTGGCATGACTTGGGATATAGAGCTGCCCTGCCTCCCTGGAACACAGGCAGGCTCAGCTCTTAGGAAAGAGAAATAAACTTACTTCATTGAACTCACTGTCGTTTTGGGTCACTTATTCCATTATTATTTGTTCTACTCTGCCATCTATAATCCACTCATCCAGGACAAAGTGAGGTAAGACCCCCACGGGACCCAGTGGAGCCCAGACCAATGCCAGCTGGCAGGCAGAGGCTCCCAGGCCCTGTTTTATGGAGATTAGAGTCAAACTCATCTGAGGATTTTTTTTTACTCCCTGTCTCGTAACCTCCAAGGGGAACAAGATGACACACAGTAGAGATTCACTTTTCTTCTAACGTTTTCATCTTTCTACCAACTCGGAAAAGTTTGAGCTTTTCTTGTGGATAGATCAGCAGGTCTCGTTCCTTGGTCCTTCTTTGTTTAAGGCACCAGCTCCATGCCTTGCATCGGTCTACGCTGTTCTGGGCACACTGCTTGCTGCTTGCTGTTGTCTAGATGTCTACTTTGAAAGGCTACAGCTAGCTTTTTTAAACCAATGTTTGTGTCCTAACAGCCAAGAGGAGTGAACCCAAAACATTTAGTACTACCTGAAAGGAACAGAGGACAGAAATCAGTATTTGACAGCATCGTCCCCAGCACCTGTGACATGCCAATGCCGTCCTCCTGGGCATGGCTCGTTCCCTCAGGGTCCAGGCCTTGAGGACCAATTTCCTCATTTGCAAAATAGGCATAATATGACCAAGACAAATGAAGTGACTCGCCCAAACTAACACAGGCAGGAAAGGCTGGAACAGAATTTGACCTGAAATTCCTGCTTTTTCAGCTGTCTCCCTTGGCACAGCAGGGCGGGGCTGGTGGCAGGTGTGGGAGGAATAGCGGGCCAAGGCTAAGTGATGACTAACTTTGAAAGTCAAGCTAAGGAAAGCAGACTTTGATTTCTCTTTTAATTTTTATTTTAGTTTTATTTGTTTGGTGATGTAGAATTTTGATGATTGCTTTTCTTTTATTTCTTTCTTTAAAAAGAACCTTAATTAAAGTCAGGTTTAAGCATCTTTTCATGTTTGACTTTGTATGTATTAGGCAGAAATCTAACGATTAAATAACACAAACGTCAAAGCCATGTTTTCTTTCAGAATAATGAGAGATTGAGACAGAAGCATTCAAAGCTTTTTAAAATACACACTTTTTAAGTATCCCTTGGATTTCTGAACTACTAATGTTTGTGTTCCATTGATTATTTTGATAATTTATACACACTGGAATCTTTCTTGCATAGTAAGTGAACACTGAAAAAAAAATCTTGCCTTTGAAAACTTGTGATTTCTACAATTAAATACAAATGAAAGTTTTGGGTGTTTTCCTGTTGAACTTGAGCTCTATTTGTCCTTTCCAATACTGCCAGATGATTTATTTTTTCTTCTGCAGATTTAAAGGTGGACATAAGACAGAATCCTGGAAGCAAAGTATGTTTCTTTCTTGTTGCTGCTATAACAAATTACCACAAAGTTAATGGCTCAGCGCACAAAGACAGTCTTATGTAATTCTTAGGTAAGAACTTCAAACCTAGCTGCGCTGAGCTAAAGCTGAGGTGTCAGCAAGTCTGCTCTCTCCAGAGGCTCTGAGGCCTTGTCCACTTCCCGAAGCCACTTACGTTTCTCGGTAAGCAGACCCTTTCTCTACCTGAGGTGTACATCCCTCCTGTCTTTTTCTCTGTCTCTTCCCCCTCCCTTGCCTCTAACTTTTTCTACGTGCCTCTTTGAAGGGCTATGATGACGATGTGTGGCCTATCATTCCACCCAACATGACCATCCCCTCTCAGGGTCCTGACCACATCTGTGAAGTCCCCCCAGCCATGGCCGGTAACATGGGATTCACAGATGTAGGGTTCAGACTTGTCTGCCTCTGGAGGACTCTGGTTTAGCCTGGGACTGGCCGAGGGCTGTGACGAGGGGAACCAATGGAGTCAGAAGATGTATGTGACCTGTGGTGCTGCAGATAAAGGAGAAAGCAGAGATCTATGGCCCAAAGCTAAATGAGGTGCAGGGCTTCTGAGGGCTGCCTGCAACCGGAGCTGATTCTGCCAGTTTCTTTATCTGAAGAATAAAAAACAACTCCTGCATTACTAGTGTATTCACTCAAATAATGCTGTAACAAATTACCAAAACTGGGTCCCTTAAATCAGTAGGAACTTATTTTCTCACAGATCTAAAGCCCCAAGTTGGAAATCAGGTGTTGGCAAGGTTGGCACCCTGCAGGGCTGGAAGCGTGACTCCTTCCCAAGGTCCTGACCTGCTGCTTGGCTGCTGGCCACCCGGGGCCTTCCTTGATTTGCAGAGGAGTCACTCCAGCCTCTGCCCACATCTTCACGCCACCTTCTTCTGTGCTCAACTTCTCTCTCCTCTCTTGTGTAAGAACACCAGTAGACAGAAAAAGGATGGCTCAAGAGCACAGGGGCGCAACTGAGCAGAGAACTTACTTTTGATATTCTTTAGGACAACCACAGTTGATAATGATTAGTTGAATATTTCAAAATAGCTACTAGAGAAAATTTTGAATG
The DNA here is from genome assembly GCA_004027205.1 of Ctenodactylus gundi. Taxonomy (NCBI): domain Eukaryota; kingdom Metazoa; phylum Chordata; class Mammalia; order Rodentia; family Ctenodactylidae; genus Ctenodactylus; species Ctenodactylus gundi. The sequence goes on along the minus strand of PVKB01002664.1, from coordinate 5,138 downwards.
TTCCCAACACAAAGAAACGATGAGTGTCTGAGGTGGGAAATACCTCATTTACCCTGACTGAATAATTACACATGACTTTGCATATATGTACTGAAATGTCCACTACACCTCATAAATATCTACAATTACTACCTACCAATTAAAATTTTAAATATATGGAAAATATATGCAAATACACACAATGATTTTGGTGCTAGAGCTAGGACCCCAGGGCTTTCATGTACTCTACAACTGATCTATATACCCAGCACTTCTCCCCCTCCTTTTTTTTCTGAGATGGAGTCTGTGTCAGTTGCCCAGGCTGTCTTGGCCTCATGATTCTCCTGCCTCAGGCTCCTGAGCAGCTGATATTATAGATATTCACTGCCACACCTGGCTAAAACATAACTTTTTTTTAAAGAACAGTAGTAAATGTGGATTCATCTATGTGTGTTCAAACATTAATCATTTATTGTTCATCTCCTGCTGTCAGGCACCGTGCTAGACCCTGGTGGCACAGCCCAGAGCCAGAATGATACATTTTAGAAAGATTGTTCTCTAATCTTTTTGAGGACAATCTTTTAAAATTTGTTCATTTTTGTCACAAAATTAATTTGAAGCTACTGGCAAACAATAAGAAACCACAGAGGCCCGAGAAGAAAGCCACTGCCTAGAGGAGGCCACAGGCTTTGAAGCCAGACCGTTGGGGTGGGACCATGCTCACCAGCAGCGGGGCCATGGCCACGTGAAGTTGCCTCCCTGAGCCTGGGCTCCCTCATCTGTGGAGCAGCGACTGCGCCACCCTCAGGGCTCCACAGACAACCCATGGGAAGCACTCAATGCAGGACACCGACCACACAAAGTCTGCAGGTAAGAGTTCCATGGCCCTTTGGGGTAGGCGTCTGGGACGAGGGCTCCGCATGTCCTCTCTCACTGCTGTCCTGTAGGGCTCTCATACTTCCCACGTCAGCTTTCACCAGAGGCCAGCGGGCTGTTCTTTTTCTTTTTCCCCGCCTGTGTTCAAGCAAGATATTTTCCTGGCTATGTGGTAGCTGGAAAGAAAAGCAAGAAATGCAGAATACGGCGAACTTGGGAAGTCTTTCCTGTAAAAACCCCAGCAGATTTATCACAGATGTCTGGCCCACTTGTGGCCTTCCCCTGAATTCTATTAAGAATAATAACAAACAACCAGGAATCTGAACCCCAAAGCCCAGAAAACCATGTTCTGGGTCTTTGGCAAAGTGGGGTCATGTACACACACAAGAGACCTGGAGCCCCCCAGGCGCTCCCTGGCTGCTGGGACAAGGAAGCCAGCAATTACTGAGGAGCCTGCCCCAGTGCCACGGCGCGGGCCCCTTCATAGGCGTCAGTTCCTCTGAATCCTGGCAAATAGTCCGGGGATCAAGGGACCCCCTGTTTTTCAAATGAGAAGACCTAGAGCTCAGAGGTGAGTAGGTTAGCTGAAGTTCTTAAGCCAGGGGCACACAGAATCTACCAGGAGGGGCGGGGCTTTCTCAGCGCGCAGAGGCTCCGCGTGCACACACGGGTGGAGCTCTAGTGATGAGGTGTCAGAGGGAATGCCGTTATACATGTGATGCGGACTGAGAACCGCAGCAGCAACCACCCAGCTCTGCTCTTTTCTAATGAAGCAGCACAAGCCATGTTCCTGTCTCTGTCTAGGCCTCCATTTCTACCTCTGAAAATGGGAATAAAGCCCAGCTCATAAGATTATTTTAACCAGAATACAATAGATGCAAATGTTAGTGCCTACTACGCAGTAAGTACTCTATGAGCTACAGCCACGAGTACAATAACGATTAGTCACGTTACCTTGAACAAATTCCCAAATCCTGACATTTCAGATCTTCTTCTGCAAAATGAGGAAAGCTTCGGGAAACATCCCACTCCAATTCATCTCGATCGGGCCTCAGTTAATAGACTCCTCCAATGGAGCAGGGCCTGTGTTGGCCACCGCGAGATGAGCCGATTCTGGAAGGACCGTCACTTGATTCCAGCCCGGTGTGTTTCTGTTCCATCAGTCTCGGAGCGAGTTGGCCCACCCTCGCAGGCTGTGTCTGGGGCTGACGCTGGCCCACATGTCTCCGCACCATCCCTCATGCTCTCCGCGGCCGGCTCTCTGCGTGGCCTGGAGTTACATAAAGTACTGTGGGATGCAGGGAGGCCCGGGATGAGCAGAGAATCAGGGGAGGGAGCGCCACTGCCTGGTTTTGCTACACTAGTGTGCAGTCTTGTGCAGTCATTCATTTGTACCTGCAATGTCTATTGAGCATATATATGTCCCAGGCATGGTGCTGTGTGCTGAAGATACCGAGACAAGTCATGGGCTGGCCGTGGCGCTCATGATCAAAGTGGGGAGGCTGTTGTGAAGTAGGATTGGCGCTGTGACTGGGAAGAGCCGGGGAACCCCGAAGCCAGGGCCCGGGCCTGATCTTGTCACTGCCAGCTGCTGTGTGGTGTCAGGTTCTACGGTAGGCCCTGAATGGTGTGCATAGCTGCTGGATCTCTTTTGGGGTGGGAGCTGCTCAGAGCTCAGGTCACTGGGCTGTTGCTCACCCATACCAGGCCAGAGCTCTAGCCCACGGGTGTTACTCTGTGCCTCTGTAGGCCTCTGCCTCTCCTACCCAACCTGCCTGCACCCCCGCTGCTCTCTGCCTCTAGGCCTGGCCAGCTGCACGCCTGTAGAGATGGAGCCCTACTCTGAAGACCAAGGGTTCAAAGGGTCGGGAGACAGTCCAGAGCCTGAACAACGCACAGAACAAGGGAAGAGACGGATGGCTGAGAAAAGCCAGGGAGGCGGAGACCCCACACACCCAGGGAGGAGGCAAGGAAGGTTACACACACTCCTAGCGTGGCTGTACCTGGCACTATAGGTGCAGCCCTGCTGGAGAAACTCAGTCCATGCCCGGCCAGAGGTGGTGGCAAAGCTGGACCCCATGACACTGCCAGGGCCTCATTAGAAGCTCCAGTAGGCTCCATAAGGGGTGACAATGTATAGACCCAGATGGACACTGCCAGGATTGAAAGAAGAGGATGATCGCCACTCAACTTTCAATCCATCCTGCTTTATAACGTCACTGGGCTGGGTTTTTTTCTTCAATGTTTTACAATAGCATCATCTCCAAGAACAGCAACGGCTGAGGCCTCCAATCCCTGCACAGCTCCACCTATGACATGTCCCCCACACTGTCGGAGTCCCCTGGCCAGGAGCCCACCCAGCCCAGCTGCTGTGAAGGCAGTAAAGGAGGTTCTCATCAAGGTGGTGTGATTCACCTGCAAAGGCACAAGAACAGGCCAAGAAGGAAACCGCCAAGTCCGGCCAAAGGGGCCAAGCCAGGGGCCACTTTACACAACACAGCACACTGTCCTCCAGGTGAGGCAGATGGCTACACTGTATTGTGACATGGTGGATACCGGGGAAGTTATCTCATTAATCTCTCCATCCCCTCACCTAATGGGGACAGGAACAGATTTTAGATGGGCCAAAAGAATTTTGGAGTCAGCCTGGCTGGGCAGGAAGCACAGTCTTTGGAGCCAAGTCATTAAGTCTTACGCCTCATCCCCACTCACTCACCCACCCTGGGGACAGTCTGCTGTCTGAGGATTTAATAGTAGATATCTGCAAACCATAGTAGGCGCTAAATAATAGCAACATTTACAGAACGTGCACCAGGTCTGTTCTGGGCACTATGTGGGTACGTGCTCTGTACCCCGCACCAACTCTAGGAAGAAAATCACAGCGACATTTACTCACTCATTGTCACCCATTGTGCAGATGACAAGGATCACACAGAAAGATTACATAGTGACCGATGGTCACACTTCTGGTGGGAACGATGCACTTTCAGGACTTGAACCATGGCTCCAGAGACAAGCTTCCAAACAGGGAAGAATCGTGCCTGCATGTGAGCAGCCTATTCCTGTGAAATAAATCCTACTGCTCCTAAGTTCCTTAAAATTAATGCTAGCAAACTGCATAAGGAATCCTAAGCCTTCCACTCCAGACCTTGGTGGCTCCTTCCCAAGCTGGCTTCTTCTTGACGTGCGCCTCCCAGCCTCACCTCGCCTGTCTCCTGGAGCAGCAGCAGCCCAAGCTCTGGGCCCACCTTTCCCAGGCTGGCACGGAAGCCCTCTGTCAGCTGCTGAGAATCCATTTAGGCATTCTTCTGGGCTACCAATAAAGCAGACACCCCTTGAAGTCAGGGATAGGTACAAGTTTACCATAGCTGTCCAGGGACAAGACAAACGGGTGGCCTGAGACCTCGTGTGCCACCCACCATGCATGCTCTGGCCGTGACCCCCCAAGCCCTGCTGGCGTTTCTCTCACCCTTCTGGCCTCAATTCTCATCTCTCACTCTGGAAGGGGGGAAAGATCAGTGATGGGAGAGGTACAGATCAACGTGACACCCCCATCAATCAGAGGAGACCTTTTAACCCTGCTCACTCAGAAGAGTAGCTCTCTGTGTGTTTTTTCTTAGAACCAAACCTAGCTCTGGGCTCCCAGTGTCAGCCACCAGGAGAGAAGGGAGACCGCGGGGCTCTCCCAGGGCAAGAAGATGTCTGAATAAAGGCCTGGCCTGGACCCAGTCCCCGCTCAGCCTGTCACTGCATATGTAACTGAGCCAGTCCCCGCTCCCGGCTGGGCCTCTTTTCCACCTATAAATATGACAGCAGTGATAACAATAGTAGCCGACACTTCAATCGCCCTTGCTGTGTGCTGGGCGCTGCTCCAAGGACTTCACACGTGAACGCAGCTCAGTAATATACATGCAGTAGAAGGAGGCCGACTTTATCTCCTGCCTCCTCCCTCCTCCGCAAGCCCATGACCAGCCATCTGCTTTGGGGTTCCGTAATTAAGCCAGGCCTTAATAGCCCTTATCTGTCCCAGGTCATCAGGAGATGGGGTCCAGCTCTCCAGGGTTAGCACCAGGCACTGGGGGTCTCCGTGGCCGGTGGTGTGGCTGGCCTTTCCCATGAGCTCAGGGTGATTGATGAGGTGTGGGGACGGCTCCTGGATGCAAGGCAAGTGATAAAGAAGGGGGTGCTGTGACCAGGCCGGCAGGAGCAGTCCCTGTGGAAGACCCGGCCTTGGACTCCTGCCAGAGCTGTCACGGGAGCCTCCCTAAGCCACCAGCCATCGG